>JABXWE010002574.1:0-60125 GCA_014611495.1 Limonius californicus | reverse complement strand
TCAAAATTAAGTACATATCCGCATATTCATTCATGTTATGTGCCATGCTATCAGCTGTAAACCGGCTACAATACAAAAAATTAACGACCTGCAACAAGAATGGTAACAAGGTAACGAATGGTAACGATATGATGCACATAGTCTTGTAGAACTTTAAGGAAACAGAAACATTGCTTTGATAGGGACGTTGCCTATTTTTGACAAAGAAAATCCACACGCAGCTGTAAGACATAAATCCATGTGATTAGCAGAAATACAATGATGCAAGATATATTTGTTAAATGTTAGTACAATGAATATATTATATTATGTAAATAAATTAAAAACCTCTTAAGATATAGTAACTAATTTATCCAAAACGTGAAATTGATCATGTTTATCGCCTTCTTCCAAATGATATGAAAACAAAGTTAGGCCCCTTCATTATAGATAAATCTGATACTAGCAAATCAAAGACAAAATAGTAATATCATTTTTACTCCGTATTTTTAAGGAAAATAACGTACCGAACTGATTTTGCGTTATTTTAGGTACACCCTGTATTATATAATATTTCGGCTGTCTGACGATTATACATTCAGCTTAAAAACCATTCAATTTCTAATGTAGGAGCGACGATCATAATACTACGTAGTATAGTGAAATCTAAATTATTTTTGGCTTGGAAAAATAAATAGTTTTTGGTCGAAATTGAGTCAACGCTTTCCTCAGGATGAAAGGACTCTGCGGAACATCCATCATAAAGTGGCTGCGGGGTTTTAAAGGACTTCGCGGATCACAAGTCTCTGTGTGTGTTGGTATGGAATCGCCTCGAACTTCATTATTGGGTCACACTTTTTCTGAAAGTTAACTATGTCAAATACAAACCCAAAGGTCTAACATAATTGAAATGCCTAAATAAAATATTTTAGGTTTACTAAACAGTAGGACCTTATAAAACTAAATAGGAAAACTATTATTTAAAGAGACTGTTCTGAAGTTGTGAGTTTGCTTATTCCTTCTTTTTACATTTGATGAAATTACTTTTCGGTTTGAGATTTTTTCTGGTTTGCGTTAGTAGAGACGCTCTTTAGAGCCTAAGTGACTTCATGATAAGGGGGTATTTATCCAGATAATGCAGCTCATAAAAAATAAAAGATATCAGATAGCGCGGTTTCTAAAACCCACTTAAACAAACCTGGTACTACTTGAAATTCAAAGTCGCTGAATGCTCGGGAAAACAAACCGGCGTTCGAGCGCTTTTTCATTTTTATTTTGCCCTTTATTATCCTTAAGGAAATTAAGGATTCTTAAGAGGTAAAGCAAAACAAGCCACTAAAGTACAAAATGGGCCATTTTATGGTTTAATTTCACCTCTAATATAAACAAAGTTTTATCATAAATCGTCGACACACGTGAACCCGTGCAAACTTACACGCTAGCTCGGCAATATTACGCTGAATTCCTGACATATTCGGAAACTTTTTGGTAGAAAGCAATGCCCACATTTATAAGAAACCGAGCAGATTCATTCTCTTTGACTGTTCCATTCCACTTCAGTATTACTCTTCTCTACTAGCTCCGTAAATAATGTTTATAAAAATAATCATTTTCAATTAGCAATTCATTTATTAACGTTGTGTACCGAATTTCAATATTTGTAATTTCCAACTACGCGAAGCGGTATTTTTAATTATTAACATTTCATATCATACGCGCAGCAACCATCTATTTTGATTTTCTGTTCGTTTTGTGGCGACACTAAATTCGCACTAACAATGATACATTGTTTGCAACCATGCAAGTAAAATTTATGTAAATAACTCAGTCAAACCTCAGTCATATTGCACCCTGTACTGTGGTTTGCTTTTGCATAATAAATTACCAATTTTTACTTCTAATTAGGTCAGCAAAGGAATAACTTAGATGGCTACAAACAGCAAACACAGAGGATATCATTTCTTTTAATGAAAATGGTATTGATTACTTGAATATCCAGTTAGCAATGAACAAATATACCCAACTGTATAATTAAAGATAAATTCAATTCACTACTTATTAATTAGTGTAGAATGATGTAAAGGCCAAAGCACCAGTACAAATAGAGTAGCTTTGCCTACTATCAATACTGTATGATATGTAAATTCTATTGAAGTCTCTAGACCATAACATTTTTCTGGTTGCGTGAGGTCATCGAGGTGATACTATTTTACTCAAATATTAGTTAAAAGTGTTATTAAGGCTGGTATTTAGCAAGAGATATTTGATCACAAAAATGACTTTCTAAAAAACAAATATCTGCTAAACCGTGGAAGCGAGAAGCATTCTCCCTTCATAAATTGATTATACAATGCTTTCTTAACTCGGGTAAATAAATATAATTTCGGAATTTTTGATAATAAACATATGTGAAACTGTTTTATAAAAGAAGCGTTTTAGCCTATAACTGACAAAGTAATTGGGATTTTGAAAATCCGGCTCTTTAGTAAGTTGGACTAAGTTATTCTGATAGTAAAATTTGATTAATCACATCTTCAACTTGCTTAGCGTCATTTTAATTAGGTTATTACTACCGAAAATTGCATTTAAAAATTTCCATAAATTTAGTAAAAATTTAGGCAACACCACATACATAAACAAAATTAACTACGGATTACATGTTAACCCGATAAGTGCTTGTTTTATTTGTGCATTGAAATGCACCCCAGTACTTAGAAATAGGTAAAAAAAGCATATATTCTAAATTGTTAGACAATAGCTTTTGCAGGTCACCCGCAGTTTACTATTTTTACTCTCAATATATAGGAAAGTATTATATTTTTGAAAAGATTTGAGATTTCAGCGGAAATATTCATATGTGGTCGCGAAGGTAGAGACTGTTTATAATATAGACATGGAAGATATAACCATATAATTATGCTTTATAATGTGGGTTTAGACGCACAGCTTTTCTTGTTATTTTAAACATACAGGGTTGGGCAAAAGTACGGCACAATGCAAATATCTTTACTACGGTAAGCACGATTTCAATAAAATTTTCTACAATAAGATTTCGATATATAACGGATGCAATTAAGATATTGGCGGTTTAAAAGAACCTCCTGATTGAACCAGAAATGATACCAACTTTGTAATTTTAAACGGAATACACTGTATATATTTTGCGAAATCAGTGATATAAAGTTTAATAAATTTCTAGTTATTTAATTTTTAATAATTCTAGAGACATTGAACAATGTTTTCTAATTGTTATGTAAGCAGTTTTCTAAAGCTTTAAAATTTTGCTACTCTTCCTGCTCTTGAAGTAGGGGAATCACCTAATAAAATTTGGTTTCACCAGGACGGAACACTACCCCATTACGTTCTGAATGTTCAGCATTTTTAACCAAATGTTTTCCAAATAGGTGGCGGGGGTGTTATTTAATGGCCCGCGCCTTCTCCGGATCCAAATTCATTGGCTTGCTTTCAATTAATTTAGTTATACCGAACAACCATATCATCTGGAAGATGTGACTCAGAATTGTTGGTGAAACAACAAGAATTTCTACAGAGCATCTTGTAACTGAGGTATTTGTATTGAGATTTGGTTATTGGCAAGAAATAAATAGTGGTCATCTTGAGCATCTTGTCAAGTGACGTTGTTTGTGTTTTCTTATTCGTTCATTTTTCATTATTTTGTTGTCATGTGTTGCTAGAAAATAAAACAAATTATGAAGCATTATTGTTGAGTGTTTTGTTCAATATCTCTAGAATTATTAAAAATAAATGCATCAAATCAAATCAAAGAATTCTCTCAATGTATTTTAAGATATACAAAATATTCCATTTAAAACAAAATAGTTGACATAATTTCTCTTATTTTGATTTAACACTCTCTCTGAAAACATGCTAGCACTAGAAGGACATTTTATTTCCAAAATTGTGTTATCCCCCATCAATCAATCGGGAGAAACCGCTAAAACTGGGACTCAATTTTCTTAAATTTCTTAAATCTTTGATTGTCCTGTTCTCGTTATTGCTAGCATATTGGTGGCTTGTGTACCTACATATTGACTGTAGAAGTGTAGAGGATGTTTTTTACAGTACTGACGGTGGATCTCGTTTGTCGCAATTTGCATACTGTCAAATTTGGAAGCAGCTAATCTTGTTGGCCTTTCTTCCATCTACTTATTAGATGAATATTGTCTAGCAGTATCTTCTAAAATGATCTGAATATGATGAGCAATTACTGTAGCAACACATCTGCTTTAATATGGTCGTCGAACGGCAAAATGAAATTTTTCCCAACTTCCAGAATTCGGCTTTCAAAATGATACAAAATTCTGAAGAGTTTACGAAACCCAGTTCAAACAATCAGACCACACAAAACTAACACAATGATTCAAATTACACGAAGCAAACGAAGAAACAGAACCATAAACTGTGAATTCAAATTTGGTTTTCAAAAAATACTAAACTCAGAGGAATTTAAATAAACCCAGTGGTTGCTTGTGTTAATGTCCCTAAGGCTAAGGTAAAGTAGAAGCCAACTTTCAGTATGTTTAAATCCCTACCCAAATGCGATTACCAGTCAGCAGGTAGCGTGTAATCTCTGAATAATAGCGTTGGTTCTTGTTGATCTGTGGTCAGGGCGGCATTTAACTTTCTTGGCAATGACAGTAAAATCCGGCGATGCAACTGTTTATTGAAACTGGGTATAATTATAATATACAGGGTGTCTCAGAAAGAATGGGCCAGCGTTTAGTTATAGATTCTTTAGGTAAAAATAAACCGATTAAACCTAATATACCTTAGGCAGAAAGTTCTTCCTTAAGAAGTTATAGGGCCTTAAAGTTCAATTTTTTATTTCTTCTTTTTATTGTAATTGCCACAAATCTAAAGATATTTCTTTCAAATTCGGTACACATACTTGCCATTATGTAGTAAAGTGGTAGCAGCATTTTCATAAACCAGACTTAACTTTAAGAGGCACTTAACCTACCACTTATATTTTATATTAGCTCTAACTTTCTTATTAGTGGAAGATTTTGCAGTTTTCTTTTATTTTTTGAAAGAGAATGAAAACGTACAAAAATAAGGTACTCTTAGTTCAAACGCGTAAAGGCAGCCGTTTGCCTTAAATTGCTTGTGCAAGTTTTGAGTTGCCGTTAGGACGTGCAATTATCAGGTAGCCATGATCACAAAAACAATGGGTAGTGCTTGTTACTGCAGAAAAAAAACAATGCTAAGTCAATTAAATACTTTGGTGTCATAGAAATTTTATTTTTAATTTTTGTTTTGTGTTTACGAAAATGCCGCGACATAATGAATTCTCCAATGCTGAAATGAAAGATACGGTTTGCGTTTACGCTCAAAAAATAAAATTTCTATTACAGCAAAGTATTTAATTGACTTGGCATTGTTTTTTTTTCTGCAGTAACAAGCACTACCCATTGTTTTTGTGATCATGGCTACCTGATAATTGCACGTCCTAGCAACTCAAAACTTGCACAAGCATTTTAAGGCAAACGGCTGCCTTTACGCGTTTGAACTAAGAGTACCTTATTTTTGTACTTTTTCATTCTCTTTCAAAAAATAAAAGAAAACTGCAAAATCTTCCACTAATAAGAAAGTTAGAGCTAATATAAAATATGGTGGTAGGTTAAGTGCCTCTTAAAGTTAAGTCTGGTTTATGAAAATGCTGCTGCCACTTTACTACATAATGGTAAGTATGTGTACCAAATTTGAAAGTAATACCTTTAGATTTGTGGAAATTACAATAAAAAGAAGAAATAAAAAATTGAACTTTAAGGCCCTATAACTTCTTAAGGAAGGACTTTCTGCCTAAGGTATATTAGGTTTAATCGGTTTATTTTTACCTAAAGAATCTATAACTAAACGCTGGCCCATTCTTTCTGAGACACCCTGTATATTATAAAATGTTGTAATAAAAGTATGTAGGTAAGATTAAATTTAAATTACCGGATGACCGACCATCTATTCCCTGAATATTGTTAAATATCTTAACGTTACAATGATTGCTGTTGTCTACTAACGATGTAAGTAATTTGTTTTGCAATACGAGTCATTTGTTTTTGAAAGTAAGCTAATTTACTTATTCTTCTGGGTAAATTCGGTCGTAATTTTTACCAGTCGCAGTTACATCATAGCTTTCTGCAGACCTTTCGAAAGTAACGATAATAATCAAATTATTGAAATTGCAAGCAGTGATACCGACGAAGACATAGATGTTGTAAATAGTAGTAGTGAAAGTGAAAATATAAATTTAAGTGAAACACGCCAGCATCTTCCCGTTGAAGCACAGCAAATAATTTTAAACATTTATGAAACTTAAATCCGAACTCGACCAGCCAGTACAGTATTATGAAACATGTTGCAGAATTGACAGAAGTCCCCTACAATACAGTGAGAAAAATTATAAACAATGGGCATGTTACACACCGCAAGAAAAGAACTACTCGGAAATTTTCTAGGATTGTCGTAAGAATCAGGAAAACCGTAAGAAATACTATTAAAGAAATTATTTCCCACCGTATGCGAAATATTTAAACATTTAAACATCCGGTTATAAATAAACGGCAATACATAATGGAAAGCGATCGCATTGTACGGTTACGGGACGAATACATTAAAAAGATTAATTTATACCATAGGCAAAATCGATCAATAATTTGGTTAGATGAAACATGGTATGATACTCATGACGCCATCAAAAATAGTTGGATGATAATTCAACGAAAACCGTCATAGATGTTCCACCTTCTAGAGGAAAGCGCATAATACTTATCCATGCTGGTACTGAAACTGGTTTTGTTAACAACTGTTTGAAATTATCAGCAGAAAACATTAGCAGTTCCAACGCAGATTACCACCAAGATATAAACGTGCTAACACGTATGTCACCGTCTATTTCAGTAACTCCTGAACGCAATAGGTTTGTACTTTAATTCTCGAAACTAATTATGTATTTTTTAAACAAAGTTAACACACAAAACGTGGTTCATAGCCCACGGGTTCAACTACTTCTATTATTAAAGTATTAACAATAAATGTTAGAAAAGGGTTCCTTCAAAATTTTACTGCAGTTAGTTTTATTGATCATTCACATCATAGCACCTAATTAAGTTAATCGAATATTAATTAATATTTTTTAAATTAAAAAACTAATGCTTTCACATTTGCTGGAAGCGGCTTTTGGGGGCCCCAATCTGACTACGCAATTAAGCAGTCAAGATTGAAAAATATTATTGACTGGCGGTTTAAAAGAAGTGTTTCAGAAACAGCTGCAGCCTTTTGTTGAATTGGTACATTCAAACGAGGAAACAAACTGGGATCGATATGTGGTTTGTGAACCCATATAAACCAGCGTTTCGCAAAACATTGCATCCCGAGGCTAAACAAGAACACTGACTTTCTTACTGCGTTCCATATGCGTGCTTCTTTTCAGTATTCCTGAAAAAGAAGTAATAATCTGTGATATTGAAATATTACATCTGCGGGCTGCTTGAATAATATGCATGTAAAATCGTCTAATTAATATTCCGAATTCTCTCTACATCTTCTGATGTTCTCTTTAAAATAGTAACAATGATGTTCCATGTAATGAATTGAATTTGAATTTCCATTGTGTCCTGCTCACGCGAAACGTGTTTTTCAATTCATAAAATAAACGAGTGTCTTGTTACAAGTGTGCGCGATTTAAATCAAAATAATTCGCAGAGAGAACACAATGAACAACAATGGTAATCGACATCAGAGTTGAGAGCGATGTGCTTTACCATGCAGCAATGTGGTGGTCGGATGTGTTTACATTTAAAAGGCTTTCTATTGATTGAATACACGCCATGGTTGGTGCACTTCAATATCAAAGAGAGCTCCGACATATCCACTCGCCCCCGGAACGCGGAGCGCCCTGGTAAATAACTTTACTCTGTTTTGCATAAAATGACAGTAAATTCACATGAATACGAGATTTTTAATTTTACTCCTATCAGTTTCCCTATAAATATTAATTTATTTATCTCGTAAAAAAGTCGTAAGTTTTTGGCTTTGCCATTGTGGATTAAGCAATTGCCCCGTATTTTTCCCTTATGACGGGGTGTAACGCGTATGAGGGAATTGCAGCGACGAAATCGACGCTTTGTTACTAGCAGAAAACTGCGACTGCCTTAAAATAGCAATTTAAATTCATATTGCTTTTAAATTTCCAGAAAGATTGTTTTTTAGAGCCTACGCTAAAACCGCTCAACCACAAGGTTTTATAATTTTCCTGCTGTAATTACACGTAGGTAGTGAAGGAGCCTTTAACAGCTTCAAGAGCTTCACTCATTTTTCCAAGCCAAAAAGGAAAGATTTAACAAACTAAATACAATAATAATGCATATGCAAATCAACTCGAACTCTCCTAGTAATATTAATAAAGCAGATATTTTTATATTCAAACTGATGCATTTGGCGGTTTTTCAATTAAATATTACATGATTTAATTCACCAACTGGCAACATAATAATGAACTCATTTTTTTACAACTACTCTTAATCAACTGCTTGATAGAATACTATGTATATATATACTACTACTATATGAAGATACGAAATAATTAACACTGTAATGTGGTGGTTATATCTTTTATTATTAATAACCACATACATAATTACATAAACAACATAATGGTGACTGGAGCACGCTTTCACGTGCTTTTACCCAACCTTAATAACTTACTCACTAATACCAACGTAACTAATAACTAATACTAATATACAATCTACTACAGTTCGGCCATCCTGACTGATTGTCCTCAATCATAACAAAATACATAATGCTAATATCTAAGAAACATCTTGGAACAGCTAAAATAATTACAATGTAAACCGTAATAACATAAAATATAAACACAATATTATAAAAATAACAAAACTGCTTAATCCACGTTTTCACATTCTCAGGTGCACAAACACCTTCTAATAGTAATTGTGATAGCTGATGACCCTCAGGGTCCTTAATTACATACCTGTCTTTATCTAATACAGTTTTAACTCTTTGAAGATCCTCGGTATTTAGTTTTTCGCACTCTATTCTGAAGACTTCTTTATCGTTTTTCAGCTCTTCAACATTACTTTGAAGATATTCAATGGCGATCTTCAATTTTTGATTTTCATCCTGTTTTTTCTTCTTCTCGTTGGCACTCTTCAATACTTCATCGTCTTCTTCCCGCAGCCTGGCAGTTTTGTCCTTTAGTTCAACGCTCTCGTTCTTTTTTTCATATTCTTCAAGTTTAATCCGCAATTTTTTATTATCATTTTTTAATTTGGTGCACAACTCATTCTGTTTTTATCTTTATCATTTTCTTCTTCCAAGAAAACACTATTATTCTCACAAATGCTTCCGAGTTCTTTATATTTTTGAACGAACTCGTGGTGAGTATCCATTTCTTTTTGGGAAATTACCAGTTTTGTCCGTAGGATGTCGTTTTCTTCTTGCCACCCCACACATTAACGCTAAACCGAACTTGATGATTTGTTTGGTACAGTGCATGGGGGTTTTCATAGGTCCATTGGTGCATGTTATGGATATTAAATGTTCCATTTCTGGTGGACGTAGCTTCATCAGTCTACAAGATATGTCCAATAAAACAATGATCCCTTTCTTGCTCATGATGTAACCATCTGCAGAATCTGACTCTGACTCAAACGTTTAAAACTCTCTTCTAGGGGCTTCCTGGAATTTCCGGCCTTTAAAATTTCGATTTCCTTGGATTTGCTTATATTTTCGATTAGGATATCTCCATATTCCCTTCGTAGCTTCTCGAAGTCTACTTTGACTTCATTGTAGCTAATTTGGAGGCTGTCCTTTACCGTCACCAGCTTGTCCGTGGTTTGCTAGCAATCCAAATCGAGCTGTTCCAGACTAAGAACCAGCTTTCTCTTTTCACTTTCCAACATTTCGAATTTCTTTCGTAGATCGGGCATCAGCGACGATGACGGACCTCCGGGAGGTCCCCCAGGTGGTTCCCACGGCCAACTGTTACCATTTTCGGGACTGTAAGTTCGGGTTACGCTGTGCAGCAGATGAACAGCTGATGTCGACGCCGTTTTTGGTTGCCCCCTTGGTTGGGTATCTCGGCTTGGACAATTATACTTAAGATGGTCCATTTGCCCACATATGTAGCAGGAACCCCTCTCTCTCTTAGGTTTGATACAGGAAGATGCAAAATGGTTGGTTCCATTACAGTTGAAGCATTTATCAGGTCCACTATAGCTCCTTGAACTGCCTGATGAGGGTTTGGGGAAAACTTCTGAAGTCAGTTTCTTCTCTGGTTCGGGTTTAACCGTAAAATTAAGTGTTGCTGCATTACTTTTCACTTTTGCATAAACTTCCAGCTTAACTTTTAGTTCCCGTAACGTTGTAGCTTCAGATAGAAACATTTTTTGTTTTATATCATCCGTAATGCCTTCCAGGATATAACTGATCAGTGCTTCGGCTTCAACTGTACCTCTTGCTGCCAATTCCTTCATGGTTAGAAAATATTCATGAACTGCTTCATTTCGTCGCATCTTCCTCAGTAACTAAATAAAAAAAAATACTAAATCCCCGTTAAAGTTCGTTACCCCTAACTAATTAAGGAATTATTTTCAACAAATGAATTAAATAATTATAACCTATAACTTTGTATACACTGTTTCTGTTAGATATTGGTATGTATTAGTTAAATAAATACGGTTTATATGAACACGTTTATTTGTTAACACTAATAGATATACATACATAACAGTTTCTTTGCTATAATCGTCAAATTGTAATCCTCTAAAACTGTAAGGATTAGAATTTGACGTTTACAGAAAAGAAACCAATGTAAACAAAGTTATAATCACTGACTCAAATCATTGTTTTCAACATAAAATGATCGCCTTAAATTTTTTGTTCATATACTACTTACCTTTCCATTAAATTCGAATTGATACCCGATTGAATACCGGTACATCAAAGATGCTGCTTCCTACAATGGTATCTCTCCAGACGTCATTGATAATTTAATTAGAAAACGTAAGCTAAGATTACATGCTCGTAATTTTACGACTTTATAAAGTTCCCGCTTTGAAGAAAACACCAAATCATTCCATTTCAATTAACGCGCATACATAACA
Organism: Limonius californicus; assembly: GCA_014611495.1. Classification (NCBI taxonomy): domain Eukaryota; kingdom Metazoa; phylum Arthropoda; class Insecta; order Coleoptera; family Elateridae; genus Limonius; species Limonius californicus. The sequence goes on along the minus strand of JABXWE010002574.1, from coordinate 49,002 downwards.
GTTTCTTTGCTATAATCGTCAAATATTGTAATCCTCTAAAACTGTAAGGATTAGAATTTGACGTTTACAGAAAAGAAACCAATGTAAACAAAGTTATAATCATGACTCAAATCATTGTTTTCAACATAAAATGATCGCCTTTAATTTTTTGTTCATATACTACTTACCTTTCCATTAAATTCGAATTGATACCTGATTGAATACCGGTACATCAAAGATGCTGCTTCCTACAATGGACTCTCTCCAGACGTCATTGATAATTTAATTAGAAAACGTAAGCTAAGATTACATGCTCGTAATTTCACGACTTTATAAAGTTCCCGCTTTGAAGAAAACACCAAATCATTCCATTTCAAAATTCTGTTCCATGCCTTAACCAAAAGGCTTGATAAAATATGCAAACAAAACTTTGGAAAAGTCGGGGATTTACGAAATTGACTATTCTGACTGTAGTGGAAAATATATTGGGCAAACTAAACGTAATATTGAGATTAGGTTTAAAGAATATGTAGCTAGCTCATTTCAAAAATCATAGGTTTGATAAACCAAGTGTTGCCTAATATATTTACGAGACAGGATACGGTATAAAAATAGAAAATGAAAATTGTTAAAGGAAGTGTCTTCGATAAAAGATTTAAATTGCTATGGGAGCGTATATATTTTCAAAAATAAGGCGTTCTTTTAAATTCAGATAATGAACCAATTCCTAACTCAGATTTATTCATTTGTTGAAAATAATGTATGTACGTGGACTAAATTAGACTGGAAAGGAACTGTGCCATTAATAGCGCATCCATGGCCATCAGGAAGTTGCCATATCACTCCATTATATATTTTCTTTAAGATACAATAAATAAACAAGTGGTATACCTAACGCCAGTACAGAATAATCAAGACGTGTACACCAATTACAGTTGACTGCTTACTTGAGCAAGAAAATTGTTTTTAACACGAATTATAAAATGTGTGGAAGGAGATGAAAGCAATTTTGTACATTTACTGAATTAAATAAAACTTTGCTAGGAGTATATTTATATTTTATTGTTTTTCACTTGTTTAGTTTTCACTTTAAGCACGGATCCAAAATGGGTGCTTTTCTTGTTAAATACTAGTATAATTAATACACTGACGGGAAAAAAAACCGGAGCTGTCAAAACTATCAATCTATAATCTATTCACGATTGATTTACCATCCAACAGGCTGTGGAAATCTGGGGGAATGTGTGGTATCATTGAAATTTGTCAATTAATTAAGTTGGGTTATGCTAGTTTTTCTTGATTGAGGTTATGTTTTTTGAAAGCAGGCAATGTTGCCAGTGGAGCTTGTTTGTTCATTTAACGTCCGCCTATTTCTGCCCAATGCCCAATATTGGTTTATAATACTTAGATTATGAATAAAATAATAACTATAATTTAAATGTTGTCGTAACACATACCAAATACATATTGCTATTCTTTTTACACGAGAATTCTGAACTCCAATCGTATGTATACAGGGCATATTCCACGCCATTCTTTGTTGTCCTATATTTAGGTCTTGCTAAGAGACCCAAGTTCGTATTCCACTGTGGTCAGTGTTTTTCTCGGGCGAGATAAAAACTGTGAAACACTCATTCGCAATTTAGATTGCAAAAGAATACCCCCTACCCTATTCCATCTTCATGCTATCACTAGAAGTATCTGAATCATCGGCACCCTCCGATTCTGAATCAGATTCCCCAATTGAAATAATGAAAGGAGGAATATTTTCAAACGATAGATTTCCCATATGTTTTGTCCAGTCTTCCGAAATAAGTTTTTCACAATGCTCACAGAAATTTTGCCACATGTCGGGGGTACATTTTGAAAGAGCCTCACGCCATAAATTTGCAACCTTGTCTTTCGATTTTGGCTGCGAATTTATGCGCTTATTGTAATAGGTCTTACAAAACCCCCACGCCATTTCAATTGGGTTGTATTGACAATGGTATGGAGGCAATCGAAGAACCTCATAGTTGCGCTTTTTCAAAATTTCGTCAGTTACGTATCTTTTATTTCCGTCTGCTGTAAAAGGTTTAATTAACTCCCAAAGTTTTTTCTTAGTAATTTTGCCCTGAATTTCGACATTGTGGTGGTTAACCAACCATTCCTGCAATACACCTTTTTTGCAAGAAAATGTGGGCGGCTTGTCAAACTGCACTGAATGATACGGTGCGTTGTCCATAACCACGACAAATTTTCCTTGCAACTTGTCCAAAGCAGGAATCAGCTTATTAACCAACCAATTTTGAAAAATTTCCCCATTCATAGTTTTATGATAGTCCCTGTCGTTGTTCTTTGAGTCTAGTAACATGTCGCACCCTTCCAAAAAGCCTAAATTACATCCCGCATTCAAAATCATGAACCTCTTCCCCTCACTTTTAATTTTGGCTGGGTTACTTTTAAGATCGGTTTCGTGTACCCATTGACGACTCGCGGATCTATTTTGGTAGATCCACGTTTCGTCTAGGTACATGAATGTCACATTTTTACTAGAATTTTGATATTGGAGAAATTGTCTCAAAAATTTAATTTTGGATGCAACGACGTGTTTTTGTTCACATAAAATTCTGCGTCCATTCACCATTTTGTGTTTGTAACCCATTGATTTAATAATTTTGAATAAAGTAGTCCTGTCCCCCTTGTATTCCAAATTTTCGCGAGAGTCAGCCAAGAGTTTGTCGAGAGTAAAATGTTCATTCTTCAGATGATACTGCCAAATTTGTCGTTGCAAATCTTTCCTAAACGTGTAATTTAAGAAAACGTCCGTCTTAGCGCGTATATTACAAATGGAAGATTTCAAAACGTCCTGTCCTTGTGATAAAATGTCCCTTATAGAACGCTCGGACACCTAAAATTATAAATATTTTGCAATTGCATATTTAAGAAATAATCCATGCTTACCCCAAATATATCAATTAATCGATTTATAATCGTAAATCGTGTGAAGTCTGGCCTATCTCTTTTATAATGGTTGAAAGCTTTCACAATTTGCAATTTAGTAACTTTGTTAATAACTTTCACCATTCTGACAATTAAGTAGGTATAATATATTATGTGTTTTATTAATTCTAAACTTACTAGATTATTTTAGAAAAGTAGGGGACTCTAGAACTGGCAACACGGCAATTTCATTTTGACATTGCTAGAAATCAATCAAATAATATGTAAGGAATGCAACTTAAGAAAAAAAAACGCAGCCTGCTGGATGGCAAATCTATCGTGAATAGTGTATTTTTCCGAATCAAGATAATATGTATTATGGAAACTATATTAAACTACCAACAACTACCTGTCTGGTTTGTTAACAACCTAAATAGTGGGATTTAATGTATGAATCTTCGATTTGTATTTAACGGAACAAACTCTCACAACTAAAAAAAAATTAGAAGAAACATAAACGAATTAATGCAACCCCAAAGTGTCTTCTTGGAGTTTTAATAAGAAGTGTAGCCTCCCGTAATTATCTTCTGAATGGATTCTTGCGGGATTTTGTTCCATTCTTCTGTAAGTGCTTTTGTAAACTCTCTCAAGCTGCTAGCTAAAAGTATTCGGTTTTTAACGCGTGTCCAACTAAGAAAAGGCCATCACATGACGATTAGTTATACTTAATGAAGATAGTCAGTTAAAACTCTTGCTGTGGCGGAGTGTTATCATACATTAAAATAAAAGGACCGTCTGTAAATAAAACATATGAGCCCACATGTTTTTGGAGGATATCTGCCACATATCGAGCTGCTGTTAATGAACCTTCATCTACGAAGACTAGCTTTGTAAGAAATACCGGCTCAGACCCTCTCTGAAAATTGACACGATGAGAGACATTGCATTGTGCGTAGTGCTCTCTTGGTCTTCACCACACTCGATCTCGACTATCAGCACCGTATAAACAAAACCTTGACCACAGCTCGCCATTGCTCAACCGTCGAATTATTGTGGATACGAGCAAAATTAAGCCTCCCTACTCGATGATTTCTGAGAAGTTTAGCATCTACGCCTTCATATTGATTGCTCGAAAGCTCCTTACCGTCCACCCACTAGTATTGGTACCAAGTATTTTCAGCAGACAACTTTTGTAACCTAATTGCAGCAGTATGTCTGTTTCTTAATACGGACAAAACAATAAAACCTGGCCGTCTTCTAAGAAAACCCGTCGCCTGATATCGTTGCCCCACTCGTTGAACAGTGAAACAGCTGATTCTCAAACTTGCCGCAACGTAAGTTGATTAGGTCCATCTTTAACTAGATCAATAATTTCAGCTGCCCTTCTAGTTATACAGTTTATTTAAAACAAATGTTCGGTATCACAATCAAAATTAACTAAAAGAACTGATACAAGGATCAAACATGAATCAAATTGAACATATATACACTTTGAATTGTTTGACAGATGAAATAAAGTTTTATTGTTCCAGATACTAATCCTACTGCACTGCATAAATATGTAATACTGATGATATTGACATAACCCGGTTTTTTGCTCGCCAGTGTATAAGTAAACTGTTATTTACTACAATAAAATATCAACTTTATAGAGGGTCACTATAATCTGTTGTTACACTATATACATTCAATAATTGTCAGTTACTGTGCTACATGTACGACGATGAATGAAATATATATTTTTCTAGAAACGTCAGTTATTGAAATTAATATATGCCAAGTTGCAGGTGCCTATCTTTTTGTTTATAAGAGTTATACATTTAATATTACTGTGACGATGGTGATTTCGTTGAACTGGAAAAATTCAAAAATTCGATACAAAGGCTGTGATAAAATACCCTTTTAAGAAAGGTTTATCACCACAGGAAATTTATAATGACTGAATGAGGAAATTAAGAAGGAAGGCGTGTCAACAAGCACCAGGTACTGGACCACCAAAAACTGTTGTCACTCAAGAAAATATTAATTTAGTCTATGATATGGTACTGAGTGTTTGAAGAATTACGGTCAAATATATTGCTGAGCCATGTGGCTTTTCCGTTGGAAACGTTGGGACAATTTTACACGAGGAATTGGGTTTGAAAAAGTCTGCGCACACTGGATTCCGAAAATGTTGTCACCTGATCAGAAGCAGGCGATGTTTCGCACTGATGCGAGCAATTTGAGATTGATGGACACGAATTTGGATGAATTTTCAAAGATTTGTAACTGTAGATGAAACCTGAGTTCATGACTTTGATTCAGAGTCAAAATGGCAGAGTATGGAATGGCTGCATCGTGGTTCGCCGTCCCTAAGTAGGCTCCATGTGACTTCATCGGCCGACAAGATAATGGCAACAGTGTTTTGCGATTCTGAGGGAGTTCTTCTTGTGATTATTTACCACGCGGTCACAAAGTAACTGGAGATTATTAAGCAAAACTCATACCAAAACACAAGAGCTGATTTTTTTGTAGCTATTATACACAATGCTGGTTTTGAAATTCTAGAATTACCCCCATATTCGCTAAATCTGGAGACTTTCACCTGTTTCCCCAAATTCGGGGAATCGGGGAATTCATTTTTCGGACGAAGAAGAGGTGATGGCCGCTGTGAATAAATGATTTTCAGTGCAGGACTAAGAGTTTTCTTTGTAAAGGCATTCAAGCTCTGCATAATCGTAATACTAAATGTGTTAACCTTACCGGAGATTACGTTGAGAAAGTTGTTTCAAATGTCTAAGTCATTTGGTTCTGTATCTGGGACAATAAATGATGAACCACTCTCGTACCTTGGATTGCGTCAATTACTTTTAAGGACGGAACAACTTGACTGACCCACCTGTATACATTAATTTGCATACTGAGGTAAGATGTGTTATCCATCACAACTATGGCGTAGGTTAATTTGCAAACCATATGTTACCTGTGAACTACTGATGTATTTCCTAGTAACTTCAAACAGTTGTTAGCAAAACCATTTTAACTGATAGCATATAAAACTATTAAGACTATCACGCAGAAGGTAGAATATCCACGACAGTGTTCGTTGAATATACTCAGTGACATGGAAATTGCAACACCAAGAAGGGGTAGGAATTTTTTATTGAAACTTGGCAGAAACGTTTAACTACTAAAAGGTAGCAATTGATTAAAATGTCGTTCATATGGATCAAGTCATAGTGGCTTATCTGATAGTACTTTCAGTTTTTTCTAACAATTTTATCAGGTGTATGTTTTGCGAGATTTTGTTCAGTTCTTTATTGTTTTCGCTTTTGACTGTGTGATTATGCTTAGAGTGCGCCAACGTGGAAATTACCGCCAATTAAGCGAATTCGACAGAGGTCGTATTGTTGGTTTGCGCGAAGGTGGTTTCCACCATCATGCGCTGCTATCAGGCATGGACTAGGGAGGGTCCGGAACGTCGCAGAAGAGGAATCGGGGGGCGAAGAAGAACAAAGAGGTGCAGGACCTCCATCTTCGACTTATGGCAACAACAAGAGACCGATTCTCCAGTACCAGATCAATTGCCGATCAATGGTTAGCTAACAAAGATCGTCCTGTAACCTTTCGAACGATTTACCGCAGAATCAGAGCTTTCGGCTTGCAATCCTATCGGCCACATCTTATGCCACTAACGCCTCAACACCGACAGCAACGTTTCGAGTGGTGTAGGTTGCGACTGCACTGGAACCTAGAGTTGCATAGTAGTAGAGTAGCATAGGGTGGTGTTCAGTGATGAATCCCGATTATGTTTGGGGATGCATGATGGCCGTATGAGGGTCAGACGAACACGTGGAGAACCTCGCAATGTTGAATTACAGAGGATAATGTCAATCTCTTTGCCATGGCCATCCCGATCTCCCGATCGTTCCCCATCGAGCATGTATGGGACATTATGGGGAGAAGACTCTACAGCACGAATTACAGGTTGCTTGGGACAGAATACCTCAAGAGGAAATCGACCATCTGCTAGAATCCATGCCAAAAAAACTGAAAAAACTGTCAGATAAGCCATTATCACTTGATCCATATGAATGAAATTTTAATCAATTGCTACCTTTTAGTAGTTAAAAGTTTCTGCCAAGTTTGGTCAAAAAATTCCTACCTCTTCTTGGTGTTGCGATTTCCATGTCACTGATGTAGTCAATCCAGCCCGTTTTACTTTCCTACATTACCTGTATGGAAATGTATATTAATAGAGAAAATTGTCGATATAGAAAGTTTGCAGGAAATACTCTTCTTAAACTTTCATGCAGTCAAAAAAATATACTGTGCAAAAACATTTCTTCGAGAAATAAATAAATAGTCTTTCAAAGTTTATGATAATTTCTTATCCAGGCTTAGTTTATTATAAATCTTATAACAAAACTAATACATATTATAAAAATGAAAATTCCAATTGAAATATTAATTGGTGTTAGTTTTCGAGAGAATGTTAACAATTAGTTCTTATATAGACAGTCGCGGATAGATAGATTTCTTAAATGTGAACCCATTATTATTTAGCAACCATCTGACCTATATGTTTACCCTTTATTGTGGTTTTTAATTGACGAGTTTGCAATAACATTTTTGAGACACAATGTCACCTAAAGTTTTAGTTTGTTTAAAATTTGCTTTTACTATTAGCTGTAGTATCCATGACTACAATTGCTAAATATATTTTTTAGTTCATAGCTCAATGATTAAATTAAAACTGAAATTCTAGAATTCATTTCCACCTGTAAAATTCTAATACAATTCTATCATATTTTTTAACCACAGGAAGAACAGAAAAGACTCACTCAATTGGAAAATAAAAATGGGTTCAATTTCTAAAACCCTGATAATCTCATGATGCAAAAGCAATAAGACAAATAAGGGCTTTTACAAACTACTATGTAGATGAGAACTTAATTTGAATATTTTTCTAAGTGGATATTAACGCACCCAATCGGTGTTTTCATCATTTCTTACTTCCTCTTTATAAAGATTGTAGTGCTCGTTTTTACATTTACAACGTACTAACTTTATATTTAAGTATAACCATAATGGCTTGTAGAAAAGAAAATGTTAATTCCCAGATTGTACAGAATTCTGCAGTCACTTGTAATTCTCAGAAATACTACTTTAACAGAAAACAGACTTACAGCGACATCGATCGTGGAATAGCGTGAATACTTACTGCGTTGGTATCTATCATCGACAATCTCCATTGCCTCCTGTTTGTTGGGTTGAATAACTATTTGCTGCAGAGCTTTCCAGAGAGCTCACCATAAAAATGAAGTTCATTGTACATAATATATCAATCACCTTCAATGAAACTTGTTGCGTATTAGCAACTGTGATAATGGCAAAATAGATTTGAAATCTAATCAAGATCATATGAATATCAATACTTAAGATTAAAACTTCGATGTCGTTATCCAAAATTTGATATCAATGATATCACATTCTTAGCAGGCAATGGAAAAGCTTGAGTTGTCCAAAAATCAAGCTAAAAACATCTTCATATACAATTTTGCGCGTGCACAGGCAAAAATGAACGTCTATAAATCAACATGCTTTTTTACATATGATATAAGAATACAATTTTAGCACCTTTACTCGCCATAATTATATGCTACCAAAATGTTTTACATATTTATTGCTTTTTAGTACCACTACGTAATGTACTTAGTTTGTAAAAGCGGGTTTGCTAAACTTGGGTTATTACGTATGTTTTTGTATTTATTGTTGTGTCTTCTAAATTGTCATCCATAATAAGTAGAAGCAGGATTTATAAATAATTGCACATTCTTTGATAAGTGATTTCGCATCCGCTTTCAATCTTCTTTGCATTTCAGACAAATTTCATTAATTTAACACTGCTTTCACTTATAATTGTGTATAATTGAATTTTTGGCAATAAATGAACATGTCTTTGCATTGTTATTATTTTTCGGGTTTTCCCCTTTTTGTTTGTATAGATTGCTAAGAAACATTAGAAACCTGTTGGAGTATTTCTAAAAGGATGTAAAATTAGTTTGTTGGTCCAGTAGTTGAAAATGCGGAAAAGGGAGATCAATGTAAGTGATATTTGATTACAATAATGACATTCTAAACACCAAATTTCTGCTAAATGGTAGAAGTTAGAAACATTCGCACTTCATAAATTGATTATACAGTGCTTTCTTCTCCAAGCCAAAGAAATAACATTCCCAAATTTTTGAAAATAAACGTATGTGAGATTATAGAGGCGTTTTAGCCTATAAATGGCAAAATAATTGAATTTTTGAAAATCTGGCTCTTTAGCATGGTGAAATAAGTTATTCACATGGTAACCTTCCAGTAATAATATCTTCAACTTGTTTAGTGTCGTTGTAATTTAGTTATTACTACCGAAAATTGCTCTAAACATTTCCAAAAATTTAGTAAAACTTAGGAAACACCTCTTTCAGAAACAAAAATACACCGATATACTGAACCTCATCAACCACGGATGACAGGTTAATCCGATAAGCGCTTATTGTTTGTGCATTGAACTGAGCATCATTTCTTAAATAAAGCGAAGGAAGTACATATTATTTATTAATTTCAGTTTTATGTTTAACTAATAGGAACCAGCCTAAGCTGATATTGTAAAAAGTTAGTCAACATGTTTTTCGGGAAACCCTCAGTTCACTATTTTTACTTACAGTATCACTATTATTTTTCTGAAAACATTCAATATTGAGATTTCAGCAGAAATATTCATGTGTGGTCGCCATGTTATCATATTCAAAGGGAATGTAGATACTTTTTCTAATACGAACATAGAAGATATAATATTAATATCATATAATTATGGTTTATTGTATGGGTGTAGGCGAACAGCTTCGTTCATTTTTTAAATATATTTCTCGAGGGGGCAAATTTCTCGAAAGTCGATGATCTGTTAGTACTAGAAGAAGAGATGAAAAATAGAACTGGTTTACTTTGAATAACATATTATTTACCCATATGTAGTTGTTTTTTGATATATTTTCTACGAAAATTCCAAACGGGAGTCCATACTATATAATAACAAATATCTTAATCAGCAATACTAACTTGTTATTGAATTTGCTGCGTGTGGTGATAGCTGAGTTGGTGGAGTGCTCGCTTTCTGAGTAAAACGTCGATTCTGGCTTGGGTTCGAAACCTTAACCTTACTATACAGATTTATAAAAATCTTGTCTGCAACCCACTACACAGAATTTCTCAGTCCGACTTGCAACCGTGGGATCTTAATGCTAAAAACCTTCTCTGGAATTTCTGTCGTTCGGATTCGACGATAAACTGTAGGTCCGCCATGTTTCTACTTTAGCGCTGAGGAGAAATACGTGGCATAAAAGAGGCCGATGTCCAGCAGTGGGACGAAAAGCTGTTAATGAATGACGAATAAAAAATTGAATTTGCTACATATAACGGTCATTGGTTTACAATCTGTCCACCCCTAACAGCAAAAAATTATTCCATCCACTGATAAAAACATGCTAGCATTAAAAAAACATTTTATGTTTACAATTTCTTTATCCCTACCAAACCATATGAAGAAGCGGCTAAAAATGGAAATTTTTGGTCAACGAATAACCTACATGGACTTACTTCAAGTTTGGATAAGTTTTTAATTTTTTCGATTGCCTTGTTCTCGTTATAGCATCCGTATTTGGTGGGTCGCGTACCTTCAAAATGACGGTAGACGTATAGAGGATGTTTTTTACAGTATTGGTGGTGGATCTCGTTTGTCGCAATTTGCATACTGTTCCAAATTTGGAAGCAGTTCATCTTCTTCGCCATTCATCCACCCACTCATTGGATCGATATTGTCCTACAGTTTCTTCCAAAACTGTCTGAATGTTGATACCAAGGTCATTTATGAAACTTGCTCTCTTTTGAGTGGATATAGTTTCTTTCTTAGCTGGCATTTGTTCATCTACTAACCCATAGTCCCCATCAGTTCCGACGGCAGTTATGCGGATGTGCATTTTTCTATTTTCTTGTGATCTGCGAAGTTCTAAACTACGCTTCTGGTATTATAATAAATGGACACATTTTTTTCGGGAGTACTTTAATACACATCTTGCACGACCATGTAGGTTTCTATGTTGTTATGACCAATTATTGTAGCAGCACATCTGCCTTGATATGATCATGGGACGGCAATATTAACTCTTCCCACTTACCAAAATTTGGTTTTCAAAGAATACAATATCGAGAGGAGTTTAAGAAACCCAGTGTAAATAATCAGACAGTACAAAACTGACATAATTATTCAAATTAGATAGAGCTAACAAAGAAATCAGAACCAGAAACTGTGAATTTACACATGTCTTCGAAAAATACAATATTCAGATGAATTTGATAAAACCCGGTAGCTGCTGCTGTTTATGCCCCTAAGAGTAATGGAAATATTTCGGTCTTGTCTTAAAGATTCACATTGTTTGGTATACGTAATATTTTAAAAGTAGAATTTTTTTGACTAAGAGTCAACCTTAAAGCGGATGTTTTTAAGCGAAAATCGATTATTAAATGATAATTTTGATTTTTATATGGATGAGGGGTTTTTGTAGGCAAACATTCCGTGGACAAACAAAAAATCTTAAACCTAATACTTTAATACCTAGTAATAATAATAGGCAATTTCAACAAGTATTTATTTTTATTTTTGCTTGATACGTATTTCGACATACAATGTCATTATCAAAGGCATTTAATGTAGTAAACATTTGTTGCTATGGTAACAGCACACTGGAACTTGGTTGCGGACTTGGCTCTGGTCTTCTATTTCAAAACTTCCAATAGCGGGGAATTTATAAGCTCAATCTGCCCATTCATTAAAGGTGTGTTTGTTAAACTGTGTTTGTGAAATTGAAAGGCCTCGAGTATATCCAATTTACGTTTATCACCACAGAATTGTAAAAATGTTATTATATTATTTGATGTCAATGCATGATTGTGTTCTAGTAAATGTTTAGCGTAGTTAGATTTTTCTGGGTGTTTATATTTGTATGAGCGTATGCGTTCTTTGTACTTGGTGTCAACATTTCTAATTGTTTGACCTATGTATACATAATTACAATGTGAACAGTTTAATTTGTAAATACCTGATTTTAACAAATCGTTTATTCTAACTTTTGCGTTGAATAAGGTGTTGAAAGTGTTTTGTATGGTTTTATAAATTACTTTAAATGTACTTGATTTGATTATAATTGTAGCAATTTTCTCCGATATATCACCTAAATAAGGAATTGAAATATATTTAACATTTTCAGAGTGGTCTTTAGAATATATTCTTTGAATTGCTAATTTATAATCTTTCTTTTTGATTAATGTGTCTATTAGTTTTGTGTTGTATCCATTATTGTGTGCAATTTGTTTAATAATCGAAATTTCTTTGGTGTAGTGACTGTTACTTAGGGGAACTCTTAAAGCTCTATGTATCAATGACCTGCTAATTTATGTGTTTTATGGTGACATTAGTCCTGTGGTATTGTGATATCTGTTTGTGTAGGTTTTCTATAAGTAGAGTATTCGAGTTTGTTTTCGGAATCAATTTTTATGTTTAAGCCTAAATAATTAATATATCTGTTTTGTTCTGTTTCTAATGTAAAGTTGATCTTTGAGTGTACAGTATTGATAAACCTTAAGAAGTCACCAATAAACTCAAATCAACTATAAAAACATGCTAAAATATCATCAACGTAACGGAACCAAAATATAATTTTCGAATATTGATTCGATCTTCTAAATGTTCCATAAATATATTAGCTAAAAGTGGTGAAATTGGACTTCCCATTATCTGCAGAAAAACGGTTTACCAATGGGAAGTCCAATTTCACCACTTTTAGCTAACATATTTACATGAACATTGAGTTGTGTAAACCAGATCTTTAAACATCAAACATTTTTAGAAAGAAAGAATTCTGAAAGCGTTGCAAAATTTGTTAATGATTCATTTCGTAGGTTTATCTACTTAATGCTTATTGCTTATAGTTTTGCTGTTCTTTAAAACGATAAAGTTATTGCATTTAGAGGTATTTTGGGCTAGTGGAAGAAATAACTCAACTGCAAAAATAATTTTTACTGCTGGCAATTACATGTTGGATGCTGCCAAAAATTTGCAAATATTTTTGAAAGGACCACTTCGTAGAGAAGTGTATATAGAGAAACGCCCAAATATTAAGCTACCACCTGAGCTAATAATTACGAGTTTTTTTATAAAAAACTTATCATAAAAATAAAAATTGTATCTCTTTCCACTAAACCTCCATCAAGTTGTATGCACTTTTCAATGTGATTTCTGTTATTAGTAACAACTTTCCGCAGTTGTTCATGTGTTATTTCATGGCACCTTGACGAATTTTGAAACAGAGATCATCTCTACGTTGGTAATACCTACGATTAAAAGACCAATGGCGTTAAATCAGAAGATCTGGGTGGCTACACCATTAAAGGGCTATTACGACTTAGCCGGCGCAAAGAAAAAGTTGCGTATAATAATAGCATTAGGAATTGTGGTAAGCCATCTAACTGCAGGTACAAATGTCTTCTCAGCAAGACTGGCAATTCTTCAATAAAAATATGAACGTACTTCGTTTCCTTGTTGGACAGAGAGACGAGAATCAAAGCACGTGTTGAATATGTGTGCGAATATTTACATAAATACATAGTAGGAATTTAAAGTAACATCATTCTACTAGTAAACACTATCCTGTGTTTTCTTGGTTAATTAATTGAAATACTACGCCAATTATTATTTCTGGAGCTCCTTCGATGCCAAAATTCTTACATTTTCCTTATCTTATTATGTATGGTTAGAAAAAGAATGGAAAACTGTACGGTAACCCGTAAAATGATCTACGAGGGGGTATTGATATCTAGTTAGCCTGGACAGTTTCTAGTAAAGAAAAGTGAATATGGTTGCTATGGTTACAACTATGATGTATATATAAATTGTGAAAGTTTGACTTCCATAAGTTGAACGGTTATAAAACTGTGAATTTTTGAAAACATCATGTCTGAGAAAACGAGAGAATTTGAGTTTAGGTCAGTTATTAAGTATTTATTTTTGAAAGGGTTATTGGGCAAAGAAATTGTTGCTGATATGATAGAAACCTTAGGTGACCATTGTCCTTCATACGCCACTATTAAAAACTGGGTTGCGGAATATAAAAGAGGAAGATCAGATGTGAAAGATGAGCACCGCCCTGGAAGACCAATTTCTGTGACCACTCCGAATAACATTGATTCTGTCCATGATATGATTTTAGAAAATCGACGTATTCGGATTAAGAATATTGCAGAAGCATTGCAGATTTCCTATGAACGTTTATGTCACATCATTCATCACGACTTGGGTATAAGAAAGCTTTCGGCCAAATCGATTCCAAGATGCTTAAATGTTGATCAGAAGCGTGTTCGATTGACAATGTCAAAGGAAATCTGCCGCCGTTTTGCAGAAGATTCCTCAAACTTTTTGGATCGGCTTGTTACTATGGACGAAACGTGGATCCATCACTATGACCCAGAGACTAAAGAGCAATCCAAACAGTGGAAGCATGTTGGTTCTCCACGACCCAAAAAATTCTATGTTCAAAAATCGGCTGGCAAGATTCTTGCTTCAGTTTTCTGTGATAAAGATGGAATAATTCTGATAAATTATTTGGAACGGGGTAGAACTATCACGGGAGCATATTATACTGAGTTGCTAAGTGAATTACGTATGAAAATTGTAGAAAAACGCCACGGAAAACTTGCCAGAGGTGTGCTCTTTTTGCAAGACAGCGCTCCCGCTCACAAGTCGTTGATTGCAGTGCAAAAAATTGATTTAATTGGTTTTGAGTTGGTTGGCCAACCGCCTTATTCTCCGGATTTTGCACCGTCAGACTTTTTTGTTCCCCAAACACAAAAAACATTAGAAAGGTAAAAGATTTTCGACAAATGACGAAGCAATATGTGTCGTTGAGGAGTGGTTTTCAGACCAAGAAAAAGAATTTTTTTATATGGCTTAGAAGTACTTTATGAACGTTCTGCTAATTGTATAAGTCTTAAGGGAGATTATGTTGAATAAATAAAATTTTGTTTTGAAATATTTTAGCGATTTATATGGTAGGCTAAGTACTTATCAATACCCCCTCATACTAGAAGAAAGTGAATGTTTTCAATGGGATTAAGGCAGGCCTGTAGCTAGAAACTAATTTTTGGTGGTGCTCCTGGATTTCAGGGGGTCAAATTATTTTTTATCAGAAACGTAAATACGGCTTTTATATATGTACTAGGAATATTCAAAGCGAGGAAAACTAACAAAATTATTGTGATTAAAATATTCATACAAAAACAATAATTAATGAAGTTACAGGCGCCTGTTACGTTTCCTATTCAATTGGTTATTCTAAGTATTTCATTTTAGTCAAATCCATTTCGTCTTCGGCGTTATCAGTGAATCGTCTCTGCATTTCGTTCAAATTAATGTCAATTGCTTGATTAAGTATCATTCTGAAATGGAGGTTGTGTACCAAGTCAATATCTTTTTTTTTTATTTACGTTGCAAATTTACAATCAACTCAAATTACAGAGTAATAAGTAAGTATAATGGCGAGGTAGCTATATGTCAAGAGTTGGGCACCATCCACTGATGGGTCTCCAGGATTCACTCAATGAGGTCTTCCGGCCATAGCCGTTTAAGTCTTCTTTCCGCGGGCAGGTGGGAGTAGAGGTTAGCGATGTACTGATTAGTGTGATGTAAGGTGCGATCACGACTTTTAGTAGCGGCATTCTTGATAACATCTGCGTTGAAGGGAATTCCGAGGTCATTATGGAGGGTGTGATTGCTGATAAACCATGGAGCGTCAGCCAGATTACGCAGCGTCTTCAACTGGAAGGACTGTAATATTTTAGTATTTGAGGGCGTGCATGTAGCACGCCCTCAAATACTAAAAAAAAATCCCCATAATTCGATCCCATAGGACCAAACAGGTGTCAGGATGACTTTATAGAGTAGCAGCTTGTTTTCTATACTCAATTGCGATTCACGTCCAATTAGCCAATACATATTTTTTGTCTTGAGGTTGAGTTGCTGTCGTTTGGCTTTGATGTGGGCTCTCCAGTTCAATTTTTGGTCCAGATGGAGACCTAAGTATTTAACCTCAGTTTTTATAGGAATCGGTTGATTATATATGGTAACTTGCGGACAAATTGCGCGTTTGGTAGTAAATGTAATTTGGGTGGATTTACTGCTGTTTACTTTGATTCTCCATCGATCTAGCCGGGTTTGTAGGAGGTTTAAATGTTGTTGCAGCTTATCAGATGCGTTATCAGGGTTGTTATCTGATGACATTATTGCAGTGTCATCCGCAAAGGTGGCAATTAGGGTATTATTTGTAGTTGGGATGTCTTCAGTATAAAGGACGTATAGGAAAGGGCCGAGAACACTTCCTTGCGGAACACCGGAGTTTATAGAATGGTAATCTGATAGCGCGTTCTCGTATTGGACTTGATAGCATCTGTCAGTTACGTAGGATTTTAGGAGGAGGTAAATTTGGTGGGTTAACTTTCTTTTTATTTTGTATAACAGTCCGGAATGCCAGACCTTATCGAAGGCTTGCTGGATATCTAGGAAGACCGAAGTGCACATTTTTTTCCCCTCAAGATTTTCTTTAATGTGGTTAACTACTCTATGGCATTGCTGAATGGTAGAGTGACCTTCACGGAAACCGAACTGGTGCAGAGGAATTAGTTCATCTAGTGGTGTTATTTCTTTGATTCTGTGTAGAAGTAATCGCTCGAATAGTTTAGAAAGAAGGGGTAGCAAGCTTATCAGTCGGTATGAGCTAGTTATTACTGCATATTTCCATTGTGTAGGGAAGTAAGAAATGGCAAGCATACGGTTGTATATCGTTGTAATGACGACTATTGCTTTTTTTTTGGGAGATGCTTTAGTACACTCCCCACTATGAGATCGTATCCAGGGGCTTTATATGGACTAATTAGTTTTATATCTCTGTAGAGTTCTGCAGGAGAAATAGGTTACAGGGGTAGAGATAGTTGACCAGGCGAGTTAAGATATATATCAATCTCTGCGTCCAAGTTGGGGTCTTTAGATGGTGTTGGTGTGAATACATGAGCAAGGTGTTCTCCAAATAAGCTTGCTTTTTCTTCCTTAGATCGAGCCCAGGTTCTATCTGGTTTCCTTAAGGGTGGTACTAAAGTAGTAGGCCTTTTGAACTTTTGAGTCAATATCTGCAGATGTTTTTCAATACAATCGGTTACAATGTTATCGTGTAGTTTCTGTGATGTTTTTCTTTTGCGCTTCGGGGAAGAGAAGTAGGTGCATCTTCTTCTTCAATATGAAATTTAATATTTCTATTACGAGGTTGATTCAAATTTGCATTTTATTTTTTCTAGTCGACACAAACTACCAGAGAAGACAGAATAAGAAACGAATTAAATATAGAACCATTACAAGAAAAGGTAGAAAGATACAAACAAAAATGGATAGATCATATTGACAGAATGGATAAAACGGGGATCCCAAAAACGATAACCAAACGCGTTGGTGAGACGGAATAGGTCAAGGACCTAAGCCGTACAAGGATACGACAACGACGACTAATGCAAAAGTAATAGCAACAGCAAAATTTGATTTGATTGATTGAAAGATGTCAAAATACAACTCACATTTTAATGATTACGTTTAGTCACCCCGGTAATACTAGTAAATGTATTCATAGAAGGTAGTAAACGCTGCAAGTTTGTTTGCCGTTTTCACTCCTCTTAGATTAGCCTCCTCATGCCATCTCGTCAGCCAACGGCAATAACTGTATTATTAAGGCTGTGCTTTACAATATTAATTATGTTCCTATTCGACGGCTCAAATCCCGCAATCGTCACATTGTTCCTTTTTTAAAGAATTATATTTTCATAAATCCAACTGCGTTCTTATACTTCGATTACGTTCCATAGAAAAATACAAAAGTTCTTACAAAAACGTTTTATTTAAATGTATTATGGAAAATCTTTGCTTGAAACCAATATCGATTCGAACCTGTTTCAATTAAATATTTTCATAACGGCACTTACATTTATATGTAACAGTTGATTTTATAAAAATAATACATGTTTTATTAAAGAAACTATGCAAATTGCATGATTTGAACGTTAGACATATTAGTAATGCATACTGTAAACCTAAGCAAGAGTTATTCTTGTTTTCGCGTAAGTTTCATAATTATGGTTTAATTTATTACTAGAAAGATGAAAAGGTAGGGATAATTTCTAGCAAATTTATTCCACTGCGGTGTACACCTTCTTTCGAATGCACTTTTCAACATAAGGAGCAGGAAATTCAATGATGTATTTGCATTTTTATATATCGGATAATTTTATTAAAGATTTCTTCCAAGGAAAAAGTTATACACTGTAAAGTTGTATTAGTGGAACGATGAACACGGAGGCAATATCGATGAATAAGGATATCAATTATCCCAAAATAATTAAATATTTACATAATTAGCTCGAAGATACATGTTTTAGAAAAATTATAACTTATATATCTAACCAATTTATTGCTCATAAAAATAGTAATATTATAAAATAGTTCAATTATGGAACTACCCAACACCGACTGGCCAGAGACTTATTTAGTTAGGACCACTGTATGACGTCAATTAGTTCGTTCATCCATTCAAAAATATTCCGTTCATTCACTATGAAATCGTAAAATTGTTGTTCTCGGCATCCTATTTCGGAAAGTTTTGTTAAACCCAAATAACATATAGGTAAAGCTCATAATAAACATTTTAATGGCAAACATTTTAAATCTACATTGTAACTTTTACAGCCATTTTTCCATAATCCCATTAAATTATTCTGATGTTCTATAATATTACTATACATAAAATGTAAAAATTGTAAATGTAAACATATCCTCTTTCTCTTATGATACTGAAATTTATTATTAATAGATACGATAGGCTCCCTATGCTGTAAAAACGTTGAATTATATAGCTATTAACGGAAGGATTTCTACAAGTGCATAATAAACATTGTATCCTTAATACTCTTGGTAATACAATGGTAGCAAATGTTTTCTTAAGTTCATACTTCCTTCATGTGCAGCTCCATTTCAACTTTCTTTATGTTTTACCTGTTTCATTCGCAGATAGCCACCGTCCCAGCATTTATCGGACTTCGCCTTCTTTAAAGACCTTGAATCACTCTAAAATTTCCGTTAAGATAGTACTTATTTAGATGTTGTGTCAAAATTAACCACAAAAAAGCAGGTAGCGGTTTAATTCCGTCACTAATCCCGCATACAGGTATCGCTCATAAAATATGTTGCACATTAAAACAACTTAATCAATAAAGCAAACTTTTTGGAATAGCGCATTCCGGTATTTGCAGTCCTTGACAAAGGCAAATAATGTCAAAAATTACACTGTGTAAATTGCGAAAATTAGTTGTCATACAGTGAAACTTACATAATTTCTAACATTTTCACCTTTGATAAGGACTATAAATGGCGGAATATACTATACTATCAAAAAATCCAAAAAAGCTGATCCTCAGCGGGCTGTGGAATGAAAAGTCACGTCTTTACTAGACTAAAGGAATGTTTATGATGTCAGATAAATTAGTTATCTTTTTTTATACGAATCTGACAGATTGTTAAAATTATTTTTAATACATTTTAAAGAGCATTCATTATTGCATCTTACTTTCGGAACGGCTTTCAAGTTGACGGAGAATGGACCTATTAGATTCCTCCTTGTTTTGTAGAATTCCGACAGAGGTATCCCAATGAAATTATTACATACCGAAAATTTTATGCTTTGGTTAGGAATTTAGTCAGCAATTTTCGAGAAACTGGTAGTGTTGGAAGGAAAGAAGGGTCTGGTAGGCCAAAGAAGATAGTACCTGCTTTAATTGAAACTGCACGACAAAGAATTGACGAGGCTCCAAAAACACCAATTAGACATTTATGCCAGCAAGTTGATGATTTAAGTTACGGTACATGCCACAGAATATTGAGACAAGCATTGCATCTGCATCCTTACCGATTTATTTCCGTTCAGGAACTTTTAGAACAGGATTATCTAAAAAGAGTTCAGTTTTGTCATTGGTTTTTGGTTAAATTTAACCTTTTTTTACCGACGAAGCCTGGTTTTACCTTAATGGGTATGTTCATTCACAGAATATGTGGATTTGCAGTAGCGAGAATCCACACGTTACAATTAAAGCTCCCCTTCATCCACAGAAAATAGGAGTCTGGGTTGGAATAAGTCGTTGTAGGTTAGTTGGGCCAATATTTTTCGAAGGCACGCTAACTGCAGCAAGGTACAAGAACGAATTATTGCAACCTTTCTTAAATGAACTTCACGATAATGAGCTACGGGATGGTTTTCTGCAACAGGATGGCGCAACAGCTCATGCAGCTGCAGATACAATTAATTTTTTACGCGAATATTTTGTTGATCGAATCATTAGTAGGAATTCTGCAACACCCTGGCCCCCTAGCTCTTGTAATATTACTGTTTTGGACTTTTTTCTATGGCCCTATTTGAAAAACACCATTTTTAAAGTTAATGATATAAAGTTTAAATTTTAAACGAACTGAAACTTACAATTGACGTAAACGGTCAAGAAATTTACAACTCACCTCAATTATTACAAAATGTTTTTGAAGGTATGAGAAGACGAGTTCAGAAATGTTTGGAGGAAGAAGGCAGACATTTTCAACTTTTGTTGTGTTCATTACATTAGCTCAGGTTTATTCATTTCTTTTACTGTTGCTCAGGGAGTTGCTGGGGATCAGCTTTTTTTTGGATCTCTTAATACTATACTATAAAAGCTTGCTCATGTGACACTTCAGTGCAGAGCCATCTATATTTACCGTTTGATGAAAATAAGGTGCCCCTTATATTCATAGTTGGGTCATCATCAACAGCCTTTCCATCCCACTGCTGGGTATCGGCCTCTTCTCTGCCACGTGTTTCTCCTGAGCGCTAAGGTAGAAACACGGGGGACCTACAGTTTAACGTCGAATCCGAACGACAGAAATTCCAGAGAAGGTTTTTAGCATTAAGATCCCACGGTTGCAAGCCGAATTGGGAAATTGTGTGTGGTGGGTTGCAGACAAGATTTTTATAAATATGCATAGTTCTGCTTTAGTTTCGAACCCAAGCCAGAATCGACGTTTTATTCAGAAAGCGAGCGCTCTACTAACTGAGCTACCACCACACCATAGTTGGGTATATTGGGATTATTTAAAATTTATATAAAATATATAAATATTGGCTACTGTTGTATAGCAGGAAGATCTGCCGGTGTTTGTATAATAGTTTTCGTACCATCGTTTTACTACTTGATTGATAGATTTGAAAGAGCGAGATCAAGGACGCGGTTTTCCAAGCATCTCTAAGCACTGCAGCCATCATTGGCATATTGTACACCCTAACTAAGAATTTTGCCTATCTGGGGTAATTCCAACTCCAGTAGTGATTCTTAACGTGTCACACATCGTAGTGGCACGGGACCCACGACTTTACTTCTTATCCCGCAGAAGGCGCATTTTCAAATTTTTCCCCGCTAGAAAAATCTCGCCGACCTTGGCCAGGTTTGATCCCGCGTCCCTCGGACCTAAAGGCAAATGCACTAACCACTAGACCACCGAGGCCGGCATCGTTTTACTACTTTCTTCGGGGATTTAAATTTTGTATTTCAATTTCTATGTTCAAATATCCCCTTGAGATTTGAACATTGACACTAAAACAAGAAGAACCGAAATTTGTTTTTTGCTTCAAAGGCTGAAACACAAGCATTCGGTCATTTAGATTTTTGTTGCGCTATCTCCCGATTACATATGACCGTGAACTAAAGAATGTTACGTCCTAATCATTGCAATCGATAGCAGTTGACACAAACATATTTGTATATGTGAAAAGCCGCATTTAAAAGTATCTCGGAAAGACAGTGTCAAATCTGTTTTCCGGCATGTAATATCAGCTAAATGTACTTTTGTTTGATTTTTGACTTTACGTTAATTCAACGCTATTTTGAACTGATAAACTATATTCATTATATTGTTCTAAATATTTAAGGAGAACACTTAAAGTACACGATTTAAAAAAAATAAGTTTAAAAAATGTTCCAAGCAATAATCAACATTAAATTTTTTTATTATTGAATAAGTAATGTTTACACTCAATTAATAAAAAATGTTTAATTGCGTTGGCATATCTATTGATACTATCTGTACACAGGGGACATTATTATAATTTGTAAATAGTATTTTGTTTAATACTTCAAATAAGCTACACGAGCTCCTACATATAGTATATTATTTAAAACATATAATTCGGCCATCTTTTGTAAACAGTTTCTGCAATGAAAAACATAACTAAACTTAAAAATACAGTGCCCACCGCTTAATGTATTTATGTCGGGACTTGGGATTTTTAATATCAATAACCGATTGATAATAATAAACGGTGAAACCATCCTTCCGCTGCAACAATATGTTCTTTTTATTTTTCGTTTCTTCGGAAGTTCTTCCCTTTCTGGTGCATCAACGGAGCATCTATACTTGCATCATTAGCAATCTAAAGTTTCAGTGCAGATTCCACTTATCGTTTTTTCCAGTGCGATTCCTTTTATTGTTTAATTGTCGGTTTTCTTTGCAGCGTCTTCTATTTCAACACTTTTGTGACAAATTTCACACAAAGTTAATGTGAAATGTTTAACTGTGTTGCTGCATTTCGCTGGCTTATCTTCGGCTACTTATCATCTGTTCTAAAATGTTATTTTCTTCTTTTAAGCTAAGGTCCTATTTCTTTTTTACGTCAGCCATTTCAAAGTGTTAGAATAGAGCTGAGTTAGTTGCTGCCAACCAGCCTGCAAACTGTCAACTTGCGAGAGCGAGCTGCGGTACCACTTGAGCGTGAAAACACAAACAAAAAATGTATGTCAACATGGCTATTGCTAGTAGACGAAAACAATCCTAAAAAAAATTAAAAAATAAACCGAAATCATGATTACTATAAACGCTTTATGTAGTCATATACCTCCGGCCCGTTCTTCGCGATAGTGATAACAATATCCGTGATTACAAAACGTGGCGTGCACTGTATTAGTATTGAATTATTAAAGCATCAAGACATTTTCTCATATCTTGTAAAGCTGCCGGTTAAACATTTACATTTCCTAATTATTATGAATTAAATTTAATTTTAGTTAAAAAACAAAAATCAAAATTGTATTTCACTACGAAAACCATAATTTTACCACTGTAAACAATGGGCGAAGATTTCGATGGTTACGTATCTTTCTGTATTGCGTATTTCAAAATTTATCCTTCGCCACTGGTATTTTTGATAATTGTTTCTTTGATTCCAATTAACGAAAGAAAAATGCGATTGGAATAGTATCTGCCTTTAAAGAGTACACGCCAATGTAATTCTCTAATCAAGTCTTAAAAAACGTACCTAAGTACCTACTTTATTTCATAATCCAATTTTTGCTAGTACACAAAAATTCGTCTCGTCGTGATAGGACATTGAAAATAAAATGTAAAAACATGACCAACTCATCGATAAATGTGCTTAGAATAAAGCGGGGTTTTAACAACAAATCGATCAAGATTATTATATTATTACCCAGATAACACATGGATGTCGCGTTTCGTATACCGTGAACGTATACGTCTAGACGCACGTACAAGTGCAGCTAAGGTAAGTTTTCTCTCTCTACATATTCTCTTCCTACTATCTCCTTTTTCTCTCTCTACATCTTCTCTCCTTATTATCTCCTTCTTCTCTCTCTCCTTGCACACTCTACCTCCTGTCTTATCAATCGCTTGTACTTTCCACTTGTCATCTACAACCATGTGGTTTGTTCTGTACACGTACACGTGATGAGAGGTCAAGTCATCGTCCCCGCGTGGACAGACTTTCATCCTCCCCCTCCCTAAGGGAGTACCAGTTTGTACATATCTACGTACGAGGCTATGTATTGCGTTTCATGCATCTCATTCCTTCGTAAGAGGCGTGCTTTATTTTGACGTGAATTCCGAACACGACAACAATTTGTCCGCGAACGGTCACAATATAAAGGTGATGGTGTGACGGTATGGATCGGGATAAGTACTGAAGGTCATTATTGCCTAAATGTATCTGTATGCGATTCTGCGACCCGTTGTTCTCCCGTACGCTGCAGCAGTGACAGAACAATTCATGTTTACGGATGATAATACTCGATCACATCGATCAAACAACATGGTTTGATGAAATGGGAATCGATAGAATTGACTGACCAGCAAATTCCCTTGATGATAATCCCATGGAGCATGCATGGAATGCATTAGGAATTGTGCTACTGCACGAAATATACCACCAAGCATAAGAAGAGAGACATTAGAAGAAGATTAGGTAGTGCACAAACGGCATTTCATCAATTGTGGAAGATATGGAAATCAAATGAATTAACCATGAAAACTAAAATACCCATTTGCAATACGAACGTAAAAAGTATTCTCCTGTAGGTCAGCGAATCATAAACATTAAACAAGACCCTAACCCGACAAATATGTATAAGTAAAAGCCTAAGAAGAATTTTAGGAATATTCTGGTCAGAAAAAATAACCAATGATAAATTATGGAGAAATGTAGAATAAGAACCAGTGGAATTAGGAATAAAGAGTAGGAAATGGCAGTGGTCGGGATATACTCTAAGAAAACCATGTACAGACCGCACAAAACAAGCAAACAAGCAGAAAATACCTTATGGGAAAAATAAAACAAAAAAATCAGAAGAATAACCAACAGTAAACAAGTGACAAATATAGCTAACGGCAAGGGAACGTGGAAAGAACTGGTAGGAACTATTTGTAGCCAATAAACTCAACTCAAACGAACCCATTACGATCGACTGAAGCAGAAATACTGAAGGATAAAGATGGTGCGCATGGTTAGCAACTCTGCCACCATTTAACTATAGCTGTAGGAACGGCATAGGACGTTTCATCGTGGCTGGTCCATCGCGGCCGGTTCATCGTAGCAATTACATTGTCGGCCATTTCATCGCCGTCCTTTTCAGGGTTAGACCGGTTCATCGCCCAGCCGAAAACAAAAACAATCCTGTTTTATTAAATAATTTTTATTATTATACAATAATGAAATAAAAAACCAAAGCCTTAGAAATTATTATTTATTGTCAATAGACGGAAAATTAGTAAACACATATAATAATAGATACATTTAAAATTAATAAATTTGCGCTAAACCACCTAAATATTCCAATTTGTTTCTATTGTTATAATCCGTAACAATTCTTAAGATGCGTTCATCAGCTTTCCGCAGCACATCGATCAATTTCCAAATACTTGGATGATCAACTCCCAACTCTGTTTGCAGTCGCAGTGGGCAGCTTCCGCGTGATTGTTAGTGCGATCTTCTTCATTTAAAATACGATCGTATGAATTCCAGATTTTTTGCGGGAACATAGCAGGGCGTCTTCCATTGCCACGTCTATTTGGACTCCCTATATAATTATCTTCTAACCAATTCAGCAACGGTTGTAGTTCTGCTGGTAACTCGTTTGAAAGTGAATCCACGCATTCAC
This sequence comes from Limonius californicus, assembly GCA_014611495.1. Taxonomy (NCBI): domain Eukaryota; kingdom Metazoa; phylum Arthropoda; class Insecta; order Coleoptera; family Elateridae; genus Limonius; species Limonius californicus. Next base: position 23,466 of record JABXWE010002574.1, on the reverse strand, counting down.
CTAAATCGGCAACGAGAACGTAAGCTAATGCAATAACCATTTTCGCTTTTGGTGCAAAGTCTGGCTCATTATTATAACGCGCTGTAAATCCCATATCACTCAATTGCTTGTTCATATTTTTCGCTACCTACTGGCATGGGGTGGGCCTGGCGTAATCCAGGATTGATCCTCGAGTCGGCTCCATGTCAGTTGATGATGATGATGATGAAGAAATGGAAGAAGCAACTTCCAACACTCGCACCGGGAAAACACTCGGTCATTGCAGTAACAGCTGCTTGCTCAAAATCACAATTGATGGACCTTGGACTTCAATTCCGTACTAATATTTTAATTGCTTCGAACATTTCCACATTTGGGCAGCTTCATCCAGTTGGTGACTTGAAAGATTGTAGACCACATTCGGCGAAGCCCAAAATGTCCTAGCTAAAGGATTTAACTTCGGAGTTGCCTTCAGCCACCTACCTGTCGAGGACATAATTTGTGGAGTTCAATCAGCTGTCTCAGTATTAGACAAAACTACAGCTGAAATTATACGCCAAAACGTTTCTCATGTCTTACGAACCTCCAAACATATCATGCGAAGAAAACCAAGCTCTACAGCGGCTAAGGAAGAATGAAAACATCATCATACTACCTGCAAACAAAGGCATAATTTGTTTGTATCGTTTGAGTACAAGGAATAGGTCTTTCTGGATATTTTACTGAAAATAAGTCCCACACAGTTCTTAAGCTTTGTTATCATTCTGAATTTCAATTAGAATTTCAACTTTTTCGTCTTTACTGTACATCGTTGTATAAAGAACGCTATAAAACACTAAATAACGACTACCTAATTTTACTTTTTAACATTGAATTAATTTGATTGTTTTGGCCACAGCATGTTTTTGTTTTTCTTACAAAATTTGAAGTTCGAAAAATGTAGTATACTAAAAAGAAAAATTCCCTCTGTGTATATATATATATATATATACAGGGTGTTAATGAATTGCAGGGACAAACTTCTAGGCCTTAAAGTATACATGAAAACAAAAGTCTTTTGTTAATAAATGTATGGTCAAAAGTATTTCCTTTCAGGGATAGAACTTCTCAAATATTCTTTAAATAGCGCCTAAATGTAGGCCAACCGGCGCCGGTAGCTCGGATAGGTTGGCTGTATGCCTTTCACGCAGCTGTCCTGGGTTCGAATCCGGACGCCGAGGTCGGTGGTTTTTTTTCTGAGCGATAAAAAACGCTAAAACGGCCCTTCCTCTCGGATAGGAAGTAAAATCGTAGGCCCCGTGTCCAAGTGTTGCTGGGCACGTCAAAAGAACCCTCAAACAGGCTAAATTTCCAGGTGTGGTAGGATTGCTCCCTGGCGTCGGTGGTTAGCCATAGTAGCAGAAATAGGCCGACGTTAAATCAACCAAACAAAAAAAAATGTAGGCAAGTCAATTTACTACCTACTATTTGTTTCCATAACGACGGAAATTAATACAGGATAAATAAAGCCCTATACTTTTGCCGAACGGCACGACATGATGTTCATGTATGGAGCTGCTTGGGGTAAACGCACACGAAGCCGCTCGCCTAAAGCACCAAGAATATTTTCCGAATAGGAGTCATCCATCGCACAAGGCCTTTAGTGTAGTTTCACGTCGGCTGCGGTTGGAAGGTACATTCGTTGTCAACAGGCACAACAGTGGAGCTACCATAACAAGGCGAACGTGGATTTTGAGGAAGAAGTTTTGGAGAGAGTGGCTGAAAATCCTTCTACTAGTTCAAGAACCATAGCTCAAGAAATAGGAGTGAACCATGTTTCCATATGGGACGTACTGCATAAGCAGCAGCTACATCCGTACCATCAAGAGAAGGTACAAGCCATGGTTCAAGCAGATTTTCCCAGAAGGGTAGAATTTTGCCAGGAATTTCTGCGGCGTTGCAATAAGGATCCAGAATTCCAAGTAAACGTTCTCTTTAGTGCTTCGTGTGTAGAAGCTGGGGGGGCGACATTTTGAACATTTACTATAATTTTGTTAATTTTTGAATTAGTTATTGTAAATTTTTCAAATAGTTGATTTTTGCTTTGCAATTTTGGCTTTTTCTATTGCTTAGTTTTGAAACATTTTGTTAATTAATTTATGTTAAATATAATTTGAATTTAGAAAGTGGGAAAGAGGGCTTTATTTAATCTGTATTAATTTTCGTCGTTATGGAAACAAATAGTACGCAGTAAATTGAGTTGCCTACATATAAGCGCTTCTTAAAGAATCTTTGAGAAGCTCTATACCTGAAAGGAAACGATTTTGGTCATACATTTATTAACAAAAAATGTTTGTTTTCATGTATACTTTAAGCCCTAGAAGTTTGTCCCTGCAGTTCATTAACACCCTGTATATACGTAATAACCTAATTTCTTTCGCATGAACATAAGATTACACCAAGAATGGAATTTAACATATGAAGTTTTAAGAATTGTTGTCTAAATTACGCCATTAATTAGTAATTATTGATAAGTATTCTTATTACATATTTACTTTCGCATTAATATAAGAATCTCATTATGATTACACCAAGAATGAAATGTAATTTAACTTAACGCATGGAGTTTTAAGAATTGCTGTCTAAATTGTTATTTAACTAAACAAAGAAATTCAGTTTTACCGATCTAAATCCGATGAACCGGCCTGAAGATGAAAGGGCCGATGCTGAACCGACCTGGTGATAGAACGGCTACGATGAAATGTCATAGACCGCAGTAGGAAGGAACGCTACCAAGCGCTGTGCGCTCCTTAAGGAACAAAAAGCACCAAAGAAGAGGAAGACGTGTTGCTGCATGAAATATGCTACCACGTACAATTACGCTCAGAGAGGAATGGGATATGATTCTACAAGACCTCTTTGATAATTTGACACCATCCATGCCAGCAAGATTTCAACCCATTTTAGCTGTTCATTGAGATCATACGAATTGTTGACTTCTTCTGTATCAATTTATATCGAATAATGTGAAAAGATTAAAGTACTTATTTGTAAACTCTCACTTTGTAATTTATATCCTACTAATAATCGTGTTAGTCTTGCACAAACCAGTTTCTGCACCGTCTCATTCATGGAAATTATTATGTAGGTTAATAAACCTATTCAAAATGTTGAATCAGTGATAAAAAAAAACACTGTATATTCCAATTCTTATTTTAAAAACAGTTTCTACACTGTTAATTTTTTATTAGAAAACTGGTTTTCATACGTAAATAATTTCTTAATAATTGCACTTTGTACCTTTATAGCATTACTATCGGTCAGAAATTTTTTAACTTTATCTTACTGCTTACACAAACATAAATATTTCAGTATCTTAACTTTGGGTGGTCAACAATTATTAACGCACAGATAATTGTTTATGGCAAATGTTTAATATTTATGGTAATTTTAAGATTTTAACATCTGTATAGTTGCATCAGCTTTTGATATATTTTACGATTCATGTAACTAACAACTAATAGTTGTACAGTCTATTAAAACCACACACGGTGTTGCCAGCAAATAGAACAAAGTGTATACTTCAAAGTCCATTAAAAAGGAAGAGCATTAGCCGTGTGATTCATGTAGAGCGAATATACTTGAGATTATGGAAATGTGTAATAGCTATTTTGTACTTTGTATACTTAAAAATTATGATACTATAAATTATGTAATTATTATATTTTTGAAGTTTTAGATAATAATGTATGATTTCACTAAAGATCAATTCAGATAATATAATAAATATTATTTAGCTAATTTTTGTTTTATGAAAATCTTTTTTCGGCGTAAATTCCTACGCTGTATTAACAGAAAATTCTCAGATGCATGTTGTATAATTATACAACTAAATGAAACCTTCTTCAAAATTTTCTAATAGAGAACCTTAAATGCGGACGTCAATAAGCACGTTATAATTGCTTAAATAGAAATTATTAATTGATGATAATTTCTAGAAATGTTAATATAATTCCACTTTGCAAAGTTATAACATAGCAACTGAAAATAATCCATTAGCAATGAGATAATTATCGAATTTGCTGAAGTGTCGATTTGATCTAACATCTTTTGTCCTCTCCATTTGCCGCGATAAGTGCGTGATAAGGCAACAAAGGTAAATAGGCAAGGAACTTGTCAAATTACCCTTTAACCTGGATTTTACCTACTCATAAATACATAATTAAATTTTAATAAAAGTATGACAAACCGCTGTTGTAATTTAGCCTGAGAAAGTAAAACAGTTCTGTTCTTGAACGTCTAAAGGTCGAATTTAATCTGTACAGTTTCAGTATTTTAAATTATTTATAAAGATGTGTAAATATGTTAAATCATTTTATTGTTAATGGACCGATCATCAAAGCGGAGTGTTTATCATCAGCTGTGATGGGTGCACTTTTTAGGTTGCACACATGTTGTTTATGATTTTTCCTTTTCCTATTGGAAAACCTCGATCAAATTCCACTAATTTAAAGTATGAAAACCCCAGTGTAATTAATAATTATCGAATCTTAAATGAATTGTTAAAATAAAATAAATTTAACAAATTACACTGAATATAAATTACCTGTAGTTAAAATAAATTATTTGAAAAATCAATACCACGTAAGCTATCATTGCAACAGCAAGTAGTTCCCTGCGAGATGATTATTCTTAGGACGTTCTCTAGCTGGTTGCAGAAAAACTTGTTCTGACTTTTATTTTTTAAAACCTGTCTCCAGTTATTTCTTTTATAGCAGAGTATAGGGTGCTGTTTGTTTCAGATAAAGTGTGAAATAGTGTTGAAATAACAAGCAATTTTTTTTGAATGATAGTAAGCAGTTTATTGGTAATAACGTCCAAATATTTAACAAACTTGTTTACAACCATGACTAATTCCTACAGGGGACAACGATCTGGCTGGATCGTGAATAAATCGTTAAACAATTTGGAAAGGAATAAGCAGTATGTGTTTTAATTTTCAATTATTAATATTGTAGTGTATACATCAGTGATTTAACTAACATCCTTAATATGTAAAACACCGATGTTTGTTAATGATTAGTTCTTATTTTATTGTCTCTCAAATTATGAGACTGGAACAACATACACAATGTGGTGAAAACAATTCCTGCAAAAATTCGTATTAAAATGACATTTTCTAATTTTTTCATCAAAAAAATATCCACACAGATACTCGAACACAGTATCTAATATAATATAACTAGCAGATAGAATTTTTGCTTGGCAAGGAAAACTAATTCGAAATAGAATATTTATTTAAAACTCCATACCTTTATGTTAGAAATCCTTCGGCACTAGTTTACGATTTGGCTCAGGTCTGAGGATTGTATTGACCAACCTATTTTATCGATATCCAAGATTAAACTACTTTTACATTATATCAAGGTGCATTGTCATCCTGGAAATTTTTTCTCCAAACAATTCTTTCGCCACAGGGCAGTAAATTTACTTCAATGTATTTTGCGGCGTTTATCATACCAGAGACGACATGCAGTCGACCAACTCTTTCGGCAGACAAACATCCCCACATCATAACAGAGGCTGGGTGTTTTATTGTTGGGAGTACGCATTTTGATGAAAATTCTTCTTTAGGAAAACTTCTAACTTAAGTATTACCAGCGTGAATATTGATATTAAAGGTGGATGCATCACCTTTTTCCAAGGACAGCCAGATCAACATGTTTACTTTGTCTTGTTATAAACATATCTACTGTGTCAATTTCTTCATAATGTAGTTAACTGTTTCGTATGAACAAAGTGGCTATCATGCGTAGAACCTTATTTTGCAAGGCTGGGATTATTTTGAGGTTAGTTTTTGGTGTAGTGCTCCACACTGGATTAGCGAATGGGAGAACGGGTCTGAGGAGTTCTTTGTAGATAGTGGTTCTCAAACTTTTTGTTGCCGCGAACCGGCAATTTTTTTCCCAATCTGGCGGGTCCGGCATGGGTGTTGAGCGTCAAAGGTCTTATGTGATGTATAGGATTATAGAAAAATAAATTTTTATCAATCATGTTTATTGACACAGGTATGTATCATCAAACTGAGTCAACTTCTGATGTGACGGGTTCTAGGTGAAAATCCCGAATCAAAAATCTCGAAAGACAGAATATCGAAAACAAAAATCTCGAATGACAAAAATCTCGATTGACAAAAATCTGGAAAGACAAAATCCTGAAAACAAAAATGTCGAATGACAAAAATCTCGAATAATCCAGATTTTGTAGTTATTAAGTTGTATACGTATTATACAGCGTGATTCACGTCAGAATACCCGCCTGAAAGGTCAACAATATGCAACGCCACCTACATTTCCGCTTTTGCGCCGATTTCTAATATCTCTGATATGATTCTATTTAATTTTTATTTAAAACTTACTATTTTATTTTTATTCTATTTAATTATAAATGTATACATTGGACATGCGCTGTGGAAAAAATTATACATTTAAGTTCAAATTGTGGGCAATTCCTCTTAAAAATCTACACTGTTGGTGTCAGCATATCGAGCAACACAATTTTGCAGCCGGACTGTCACATCCCTGTAATGTTTCTTCTGTGCAACTACATTTCTTCCCTGAATATATTGTTCAGTGGTGATGTCATTTAGCTGCTATTCCTTTTTTAAGCAGTCTATCAATTTCCAAATGTTTGGATGGTTACTGCAACAACTATGTTAAACCGCCTATGCCATCCTTCAACGCAATTGTTTGTTTGTGGTAAATTTTCTTGCACTGGGTTCTGACAGTTCCACAAATCATACAGCAATGATTATGGCAATTAACGCCATGTAAAAGTGTAGAAGATGAAAGCCCTTTAATCCCTACAATTCTTTCTCTAAAACCTATATCTATGATTGGAAACGAATATTCACAATTTTAGATTTTTCTCATTCGAGATTTTTGTCATTCGAGATTTTTGTTTTCGGGATTTTGTCTTTCGAGATTTTGATTCGGGATTTTCACCGGACACCGACAGATGAACCTGCTTCTTCTTTACAAAATTCTCAATCCGCAGCTCAATTGAAGACAATGCTAAACGCACTGGAACATGAATGTCCATATTATTTCTGTACTTAGTCTTAATGACACACATGGTCGAAAATCCAGTCTCACAAAGGTGTGTGTAAGGGAAACGGAAGCAGAGTTTTAAGTGCAATTTCAACTAGTTCGGGATATTCGCCTTTCAATTTTATCCAAAAGAAAGCAAGTTATGATGCATTTTTAAAACTATTCTTAAGCCCTTGATCAGTAGCTAGAACCACTTGTCTTCCAAAGTGATCGGCAAATCATCCTGCAGTGTAGTAGATGGATTATGGTTCCATCCAATTCTTTTCCGTGGATGTTCTTCAACTGGAAAGTAGACCTTAAAACGGTATGCGAGATTTGTCAGGTGTTCACTAACAACATTTTGTACAGACGAAACATTAAGCTCTTCAGATGCATCTGCAATACAGTTGTCGATAAGTTATGGAACATATCAAAGCCATGGACCGGACTGGACCACCACTTTGAGAAACATTGTTTAGAGGATTCATCACTGAATCGCATATTTTGCCACTGTTCTGGTGTCCAGTGACGATGTTTGCGCATTGCAGTAGTTGTTTCTCATGTGCTGTTCATCCTCGGAGTCCAAAATAAAAAAGTCTTCTCCTTGCAGTAGATGTACTCAAACTCACAGCAGTAGTTTCTGACCATAAGTTGATCAGCTCTGTAGAATTGAAGCTCATGTCAGCCAGGATGGTTTTTCTTAACATAGTGTCATTTCTAGCACATGTTATTTTTGATCGAGTGTTTAACTATACATTACACTGCATTTTATTTGCGATTTCACTGGTCGAAGCTTCTTCGTTTAGATGGAAAATAATTGCTTGCCGTTTTTCGTTGGAGAATTTGATCTGCTGCTTCTGCGAGGACATGGTGCAACTTTGATGACATGTATTTCAAATAAATGTCCTAAATTAAGTGCAGAGTATATTGTTAGGAAACAAATGATAGCTATCATACAGATGAGTTTTAAATAGGCCCTAAGTAATATCTAATTACCTCATTCTTTTTTAGAATTATCTTCTTTTTCTTCTTTGTTGTCAATCCTTGAATTGGTTGATCGCAGACTTCCACTAACTTTTTGTTTCAGTGTAATTTTGGTATTCGACATCTTCAACTAACTGTTGAATGGACTTCATTTTCGGCCTTCCTCTCTTCCTTCTATTCTTCCTTGTAGTATGGTTCTTAATATTCCTTCGGATTTTATGGGTAACAGGTAACCGAATAAATGAGTTAGTCAACAATGACTATTTCAATTCTTCTAAAGAATTTCAAGATCACAGTAAGCAGACAAACTAATGGTATAGTAATCGTAATATATTTAATTCTATTGTTCAGAATTTATATCAAAAAGTTACGTTAACTCCAAAAAACAATTACACACTTTGCTGTTACAGGGCTTTTTCACACCACTGTATAATTGGCGCTGAAAAGGTATCAGACTAGTCTAGTAGCTTTTTCAGTTGAAGCTCTAATTTTTGGAAATTTTTAATGTTTAACACAACTGACATTTTCCACAGTTATAGTTTTGAGAAATGTTTCTAAAGATTTAGATTTTAAACATTATCTTGAAAAATATTTTATTTAGGTTCTTTAGAGGTTGACGTTTAGAAATACTCTTCATATGTTCAACACGATGTACTGGCAAATAATTTAACATTCGCGTTATATTGTTTTTTCTCCACACAATATTCTTAAAACAAGGAATATAGTAAATTTATTACAGGTTTTTGTGAAATATAAGTATCCGATCGAGATTACAACTCCTCAAAGCGCCACAATCCAGCACGGACTTTAACCACGGTCCAATCTGGCGGGCTTTGAAATCTATATAAGTGTCCAACATTGATCTCGGTGCATATACATTGTAGTGACGCCGCGACGTACGCACTTGTTACTGTGAATTAGTTTGCACATGGTTTTGTTGTTATTTGTATAACCATCATCATGGAAGTTGTGCTCCACGAAGCCTCCACAAATACCCCCTGTGAAACCTGTGGAAGAAGTGAAGATGTTACTAAATATCCGGTTAATACAAACGTGAATGGAGGAACAGACGACGAGACCAAAACTTTCAGTAGATTACCCCAAAAGGACCCCGTTGATATTGCTTTTGAGAATATTACTTACACTGCTTCGCTGGGTTTCAGAAAAGGTAGATTTTTGCTTAGCTGAATGAAAATTTTATTTATTTATTTAAGTTTCAAAACTGAATTGCGGAATTGTTTTTTACGGCAGGTACTGGTTTTTCCCTTTGTTTTTATGCATTACATACAATCTTACTTTTTAGCTGCAGCTAGTTCCGTTTCGATTTATCATAAATTTAAATATTTTACCCATTCATATTATGTATAAATATTTCTATTCAAAGGTTTTGAATTAATTTGTTCAGTTAAGTATAATTAACTAACTTACGTGTATGCCGTTTAAGCAAATCTTAATTTTACGTTGAATTTGTAATTACTTTTACTTGTAACAAAACGATATCAACATTAGTTTATCCTTGCACTGCTTGATATTTCCACAACATAATTATTAAGTTGAAGGTAGGGCATGTTTCTGAATATAATTATGATTGCGTTATCGTGATATTTAACATTTTTGAAAATTAGCTATAGTTTGCAACACCTGCAATGGAAATTGCTGAAAGGGGCTATTTTTGTTCTGACAGAATTTGTTAATATAAAAGCGTTTCGTCCTGCGTTTGAGCCATTAGAAGTATTTCAATGTCAGTTTTAAATTGAGCCATATCTTAATTTCACTCGAATATCTTTAACGCAACCTCTAACAATTAACTTTAATGTTGTCTTAAAAAATTCCCAGCGTATGTACTACATTTAAATTACCTGGTATTAATTTATTGCGAACAATCACGGAAATACATTTCCCTTTCACAACTGCAATTATGAGAAATTACTATCATCTAGCCATAAATTAACGATAACAAGTTTATGCCAGTGCTCAAAGTACTCAAACTCATCGATTTCTTTATAAAATTAAAATCTTTTTATTGTTTTGTATTCTAATGTGGCTGATACGAAGTTCAATGTCGTTTTTGTGAGTGCACTCAGCACGAAAACCCAGTGTCTTTGTCACTAAAGAGGAATCAATAATATATTTATTTATAACTATAAGAACAATCAAATTCCATGGTGATAAAAATATTGCGTTAATCTGATAACCATAAGTTTAGAATCTTTTTGTTTTTTTCTACATGCTTTGTAACTCAATAGTTGAATCTATGGGTTGTGAGTCATAATGGGGAGCAGTAGAAAAAAATAAGGGAAAACAAGGCATTTAGATAAATGTTCACTTTTATTAACGGGCTTTTCCAAGAATTTTTTCACGAAAACTTCATGATTGTAACGATGGAAAGTTATGCGGAAAATTTAGTAACGTGGCGTTTCTGATTAATTGAATTGTAGTTTTGAATAATTGAAATATCCTAACGAATGAGAAAATGATCATGCAGTAATATTACTGTGAAAGATTTTTTATTTAACGTTGGTAACCAAACGAGAACGGGGACCTCCATCATGTAAATGTAAAGCTTAGAGCTTTCGGTTAAGCTCCACTCGGCATATTTAGGGAATGCGGTGTAAAATATAAAAGTTACATCTTATAAAAGCAACTTTTGGTATTGTATTTACACTATTTGAACCTTGTTTCAGTTTATTTCTTTTGATAACCTTAAAAAAGTATTAAACTATATAATGGTACAAATTAACCCTCTAGCAACATATTTATGTTGATTTTATGGCCAAAGATAGCAATGGAGTCCTGTATGTTATATTTATTAGTCAAAATGTTTTCAGTTACTAAAATATATTAAATATTGCACGACCTGACGTCACTATAGTTACTGTGCTGGCAATACAGCTTGAGATATATTTTTTAGTTACATAACCTACAACAATATCGTACTAATAAAATTTATTATGTAACTTTCCCCACTTTGGTATTATCTTACATGGTTGTATTTTATAGCTAACAATTAACTGTTGTGCTACAAGACACAGTCAAAATCACCTTGCCAGTTTGGTTAAAAATACCATAAAAATGTCCCCAACGCAACAAATAAAGTTCAGATGTTAAGGATCATTGAAAACATAAAATTTTTAATTAAATAAGTAAACTCAAGCCTATTTGGGGAGAAGCTGTATTTGTTGATTAGATTTTTATATTGCATGGACGGTATATTCGTAAAATACATAAGTTCCTTTTTAAATTCAAGATGTGGTTAACGACCCCATTAAAAATTGAATACGTAAGCGGCTTTTGAAAGAATGCGCCTGATAATTTAATAAAACTTTTAGGGGAAAAGGAAATCCTTCACAACATAAACGGAAGATTTCCGCCAGGACAACTAATAGCCATAATGGGCCCTTCGGGCGCAGGCAAGAGCACCCTTTTGGACGTCCTAAGTGGTTACCGGATCTCGGGAATCGAAGGGACTGTGTACACCAACGGCCGACCTCGAGATTTAAACGCTTTTAGGAAGTTATCGTGCTACATCACTCAGGATGACCGCCTACAACCCTTACTTACGGTTTGGGAAAATATGAAAATTGCCGCCGATCTTAAGTTGGGCGTCCACGTTCCTCTATGGGAGAAAGAAGACATTGTGAGTATAAGTTTATAAATTAGATTCATAACAGGTTGCGTGACGAAACAGGAAATTTCGAAAATATTATCGCATTGTTATAAAAATATTTGCTTTCGTCACTATTCTGTATTGATGTTTATTATGTGATTAGGAAATATTGTAATTGCGATAATTATAAATTGGATACAATAACAAAGTAGGTCGCGCAGTGCTCGAAGACTAGAGAAAGTGTGAAATAACTAGCGTTTATTCTTGGTGAGCAGTTATTTAAACCAGTTAGGATATGATTAAAGTGAAATTATCTTTCTATTCAATGCGGTTTTACCTTCTCCTAACAAAACATTAAAAATTAATTACAACCAAAAGCGATTGGTTTAATAAGACTTCATACTTAAGGCATCCAAAATCGCGGTTGGGTCACCTTGAAAGAAGTCTTATCAGTATTCCATTCAGCGAAGCGAATTTAAATATAAATTTATTTTTTGGAACTGAAAAATTTCATCATACTGATTATTTAAGAGATACCTTGAGGAAAAGGAAGTAATTTAAATTTCTAATAGGAATCGTCTTGTGCATACAGACAACGTCGACTGCGTCAATATTAACCTGCACGCATTTTTCCTGAATGCGCATTTTAATAAATTGAAAATAAACAATGCAAAGTGAATGATATGTACATGCAAATTCCTAGTTCGTGGCAAAATTTCAAAGACACAAATGCTGCTTTCCATGTAATCATAATATATTATGCGCGTGGTGTTGTTATCAACGTACTTCTTATCTGACCCATGACCATTGACTTCTAAATCAGCTGTACAAGTAGGACATTTTGATATTTATAGCTAAACTTGACAAAACTTTTTATCATTCTTGTTATTGTTTAAAATATGTATTTATTCCACAACGCACAACATTATCCCTTCCGTTACTGTCTTCCTCTATGAGGATCTTCTGCTAAAATGGATGTCTAAATTTTCCGTTAACGACGAATTATAATTGCAGATACGAGAAATCCTGGACACGCTAGGATTAACAGCAACAACTAATACAAGAGCTATTCGTCTTTCCGGGGGCCAAAAGAAAAGGCTTTCGATTGCTCTCGAGCTGATTGATAATCCGCTTGTTATGTTCCTTGATGAACCCACAACGTAAGTAGTACTTAAATGTTTATTACGTTCAAATTAACGGTATCAGTTATCAGCACGATAAAATTAGTTTCACGTACAGTGAGGCAGTAAGGGAAAATTATCTGGTGTTAAGACTCACGGGTCACTGATCATTAATCTCAATAATAAGATTATTTTTACGTTATTTCTGTTTCTTACACACTTCACTTAAGGCTAAAGATAAGAAGCACGAACTGCCCTTAGTTTTTCAAGTAAATGTTGCAAAATAGCAAATTATATTTTCCTTATATCTGCAAATAAGCGTATCTAAAGAAAATAAACGATTTTTTTTACAAAAAAAATTGTTTACTACTATTTTTTAATTGCTTATTATGAACCATTTATCATTTACGTCAATAACCTATTATCTAGAGATGTCACGAATGTTTTCTAAATATTAAATTATTAATGCAACACGCTTTTTGCTTTTGCTTGCATGCAGAGGGAGAAAACACATTGAATAAACTTTGGCATTGAACTGTAACCTCAAGGTAAAAGTAATAGAACATAATACTGTTTTTATTTTCCAGTGGTTTAGATAGTTCATCGTGTAGTCAGTGTGTAAAACTCCTACAAGAACTAGCAAGACAAGGAAGGACCATAGTTTGCACCATTCACCAACCTTCAGCATCGCTGTTCCAACTTTTCGATATAGTTTACGTTCTAGCTGAAGGACAATGTTTGTACGAAGGAACAACGGAAAAAATGATTCCATTTTTGGAGGGAGTAAATCTACCGTGTCCTATGTTCCACAACCCAGCAGATTACGGTAAGTAGTTGTTACAGAAAATAAACTAAAATTTGAACACTTAGGATAAGTTTACTTAAAATGGTTTATAGCTTCGCCAATTCTAAATTTAAGAGTTACTTGACCAATGTAATGTATTTGCAGTTATCGAGTTAGCTTGTGGAGAATACGGTATCGATAAAATTGAAACGATGGTAATAGCAACCGAGAATGGAAAAAACCTCCAATGGTATGAAAAACCGGAATTCTTGCCTAGCCTGAGAAAGTTGAGAGGTAAGACTGTTCTTATTTACGTTTAATTCAATTTACGCTGAAAATCGAACAACGTATATACTAAAAATGCCTATGTATGTTCCAAAGTTACACATTTTTGTCTTGTCACAGAAACCCATCCCGCGATCGTAGAAAACACGGGAAGCAAGCAGCTTCAAAGCACTTCACAATGGAATCAACTCAAAATACTCCTTCGAAGAGGTTTTCTCAAAGCCAAAAGAGATTCGGTAGGTACTTTCGAAATAAATTGTTTTTCAAGATTCTGTACAGGTATTTCTTATAGACTTTAACATACATGAGATTTGCTGTAAATATCCTCGTGGGTCTTCTGTTCGGAGTGCTCTACTGGCAAGCTGGATGGCACGGAGGAAGAGTTCTTGATAATTACAACCTACTGTTTTCTATACTCATGCACCACATGATGTCGACAATGATGCTTACCATTCTCACATGTAAGTATTTGCTGTATTTAATTTTACTTCCAGTTTGAACATTCTGATATTATCGTTTTTTTAAATTTCAGTTCCCAACGAGATGTCAATATTGATCAAAGAGCATTTTAACCGCTGGTATTCGTTGAAAATGTATTATGCTTCGATAACAATTGTCGATCTTCCCATATCGGTAAGTAACCTTAGATCAGTTCTCTAGTACGTCGTATTGTATTTGTCGTTCATTTTAATGCTACATATTTGTTCAATGCTTAAATTGGCGTAATAGTATACGATACATTTAATTACAGATAGTATGTTGTACGTTATTCACGGCTATTACATACTGGATGACGGGTCAGCCAATGGAATGGGAAAGAATAGCAATGTTCACAACAGTAAGTCTTTTGGTCGTATTTGTTGCACAAAGTTTTGGTCTGATGATTGGTGCCGTTTTTGACGTTGTGGTAAGTACTTTCTCCATCATTATATGTCGACGCACACTTCTTATTTTTCTGTTATTTCCAGAATGGCACCTTTGTTGGTCCAGTTCTTTCCGTCCCTATGATGATGTTTGCTGGTTTTGGAGTTACCCTACGGGACCTTCCACCTTACCTTTACTGGGGTAGTTACATCTCCTACCTACGATATGGGTTGGAAGGTATCGTAGCAGCTATTTATGGATTAAATAGACCAACTATATACTGCCCAGAGGAAGAATACTGTCACTTTAGGTATCCGTCAAAGTTCTTGAAAGAAATTTCGATGCAAGGCGACCAATTTTGGAATGACACTATAGCGCTGGTTCTGATTCTGTTCTTTTTAAGAATGCTTGCTTATGTTTTGTTGAGATGGAAACTCATGGCAGTTCGATAGGTTCTTAATCGTGATTTTTGTGTTATTTAATTTGATTTATGTGTGTATTATATTTATCAGGGTTCTTTGTAACAAGGGCTGTGCCATATTTGCCTGTGTCGCTGTATCTGTTCGATAATAGTTTGATTTTGTGTTATATAGTCATTTTTTTAAATATAAGTTATATTTATTTTATACAAACTGAAGAGTTACTCTCTACTACTATTTATAAACGCTGCTTCCAGTGTGTAATTACTTTTAATAGGAAAGTAAGACAAGTACATTCCGTAAAGTGTATATAGAATAATTATTTCCAGTTTATTATAGCTTTACGAAACAAAGAAATAATACAGTTATATTTCTGAGACAGCATACTTCGTAATTGATGCATTCCTTAGTAATGATCTTCAATATATTTTTATACATAGTAGACTGTAACGACTGTAATTGCAATGCAATTTTATATGTACCTTAATAATTTGGCAATAAATTTTAACATATACTAAGGGTTGGTGTCTTTCTTTTTGCAATTTCAGTTTACAAAATAGAAGTCTTATTATTGTTAATGTTTACTAGTTTCATATGGTAATTAACCCTTGTAGAAGAAGCTGTTTGTAAGTTGGCGAAGTAAAAACCATCAGGACAACCTAGTTCGTCAGAAAATTTGTACACCAAACCGATGTTAATTTTCAGATGCAAGATGTTTCCTCTTTATCCGGATATTGAATCAAATTAAATAGTTTGATTACATGTTTTTCTTGCTTGGACTAACCTCTTAATTTCACTGTAGCTTCCACATTCGAAGTTTTCCATTATCGGCTTTACCTAACCTAATCAAGATCTTCCTCTGCATTTGACCATTCACCTATCTTCCATAATTGTAAGTAAGACGCCTTCATGTCTTAGAATGGTGCTACAAGTTGGTCCCTTCTCTTTGTGATAGGTTTCCAGATTTTCGGAGTTTCTATTGCTCTGTTTAGAATTTCTCCATTAGTGACCCGATCTATCCATTGCACTTTTAGTATTCTTCTAAGACATCACATTTCAAAATCCTGTAGTGTATTCTTTTCTCTTTTCCGATTGTCCAGCTTTCACTTCCATATAGAACAATTGTCCTGCAATTTTCAGGAATCTCTTTTTACTTTCAGTGATACTGCTGTGGAGGTTCATAAACTTTTCTTCTTATAGAAGGTGTGGTTGTCCTGCTGGATTCGGCGTATTATTTCTTTTTTTTATTTGCCGTCTTCAGTGATTTTACTACTTAACTAACAAAAGTTTTCCAACTGTTACAGATCTTGTCCATGTAATTGAATTCTTATATTCCTATGACTAGCGTTGCCTAACACTATAACTTTTATTTTGTTGATACTAACTTTCAAACTATAGTTGTTTCGTAATATACCTTTATCTCTTGTTTCCGAACATTAAACTTCTTTCGGAAATTTCCCTCTGAATGGTTACAGATGTATACAAATTTTTCTATTGTATTTGGCTGACGAGATGGCATGAGACCAGATTTGTCCTTCTGAGAAAATTCGCCTAATTGCGACCGGAATCCCAACATTTTTATTCTGCATAAAAACAATTCTTTTGCATTGAGAGTGTGCTGCACTAAATGTGATTGATTGAACCATGTCAAAATACAACTAAAATTAATAGTTATGTTTATTTGGGTTATACTAGTAAATGTTTTCAAAGCAGGTATAGACACTGCAAGTTTGTTTGCTATTTACGTTTCCTTCTAAGAAGTGAAAGCCCTTTACTTCAGCCCCCTCAAACCATATAGTCAGCCGAAGACAATAGTTTTATCTTCATAGATTAACACTGTAACTAATTTTCAATCTAAAAATAACAACCACATTAATGCAACATAAACACGGACTCTGTTACATAACCGTTCAGGTTAAATTCTTGATTCAAATAGAAAAGTAAAACCAAATGTTTGCAATTATTTTAATTAAGGTAAGGTGGGGTAAGTGTGTATCCGGGGTAAGTGTGTAAACTCGAAATAATTCTTATTCCAATAATATACAGGTACTGCAATCTATGAAGCACTAAATAAAGGTTCATAAGATACCATTGTAACCTAGAACCTAAATTAAGATACTTGCTATAATGGCGGGAATAGCTAATCTTTCATAACCTCTTGTCGTACATAGTGCACATAGTTGGTAGATGTTTTTTCATCAAGTGACATTATAGTTCCAAGTTAGTTTTCTGTAGTTTTTCTGTTACAAATAAGGTAAGAAACAACTCAATTTTAACCTATTGTACTTATTTTTATTTTAGAGTAAGTGTTTATTATTATTTAGTACTAGTACACACTTGCCACGGTTAAATCCAACTCGGTAGAAGTGTGTCTTACTTTTGCTGGGCAAGTGTGTACTAATACACACTTTCCCCATACACGACTACCCGTTGCCTAAACTACCCTGTCTTTCAGGAAACTTTGTCTCAGTCATGACATTAAAGTTAAAATGGGTAGAATACATGTAAGAAAAAGCAACAGGGGCAAGTCTTACACAAAAGAGGACTTGGAACGAGCTATGGAGGAGGTCGAGAGTGGAAGAAGTACCGCATATAAGGCTAGTGCCAAATACAACATACCAAAGATGACACTTAATTACCACATAAGGTGCATAAGAGGGAAAAAAGTAATACCCAGGGTAGGAGCACAGTTATCGCATTAGATGAAGAAAATAAATTGGCATAGAGAATAAGAACAATGGAAAAGTAGGGATGGGACTAAGTAGGGTGGAAATATTAAAAATTGTGGGTGACTACGTTAATCGTAATCGACTGAAAACTCCTTTCAAAAACGGTGTACCTGGGGAAGATTGGTTTCTGGGGTTTTCTAAAAGGCATAATTTGTCTGTAAAGAAGCTACAGGCAGTAGATTATGCCAGTAAAAAAAGTATGGACCCTTTTCTCATAAACGAATATTTCCAATTATTAGAAAAAACGCTAGACAACCTTGATTTGCGTAATAAACCACACCTCATCTGGAACCTCGATGAATCGGGTTTCTGCTTAGATCCCTCTAAAAAAAGTTGTGGGAAATAAAGGGACTGCAGCTTCACTAACCACAGCTGGCGCTGGAAGAGAAAACCTAACAGTTCTTATGGCAGTAAATGCTGCAGGCCATAAGGCTCCCCCTTTTATAATATTTAAAGGTAAGCATATCTGGGATGAGTGGGTTGCTCCGGAAGGCCAAGGTTTTCCAGGAACCACGTACGCCGCCACGGCCAATCGATGGATGGAATCGGAATTTTTTTAAAATTACTTTGGGAAGAGATTTCTAAAACAAATTGGTGAAACTAGGCCAGTTTTATTAATATGTGATGGACATGTATGTCACGTTGATGAACGTCTTACATCAAGTGCGTCGTGAAATAATGTGACCAATTGACCATATTGAAACTGCCGCCGCACTCCAGTCTCCTGCTGCAACCCCTCGTTTTAAGCGTCTTTCGTTCACTAAAGACAAGATGGGACGCAGAAGATGTACAGTGGCAAAGGCATAACCAGGGTTACAGGATTCCTAACAAACACTTTAGTAGGCTAATAGGAAAAATGTGGAGAGAAACCCAACCTGAAATAATAAGCAGTGGTTTTAGAAAGGGCCGATATTTCCCTTTAATTGTAAAGTTATCTCCGCAGATAACTACCACACGCTCGCATTAAAACAATGGGAAACTCTTCAGCAAAACATCAAATTGAAAAACGATGAATCTGGACCATCCACGTCCAACCATGTAGAACGAGATGCCGATTGCATTTGCAAGCTGCAGATGGCATTTTGACCCCAGATAATCGGACTTCATTTGAAGAGCTGCTTCTGGAAATGGTGAAACAACACAAAGGGAGGAAAGACAAAAAACCTAGAAGAAAAATTGCGGGTGGAACCGAAATTATAACTGCTCCAGAGGTACTTACACGTTCACAAAAAAACAGATTAAGAAGCCATCGAAGAAAATAAAGTATCTAAAATAGTAATCGAATCAGAAACATCATCAGATGAAGAAGTAATTTGTGAATATAAGAGTGATGATGATGATATTGACGTAGCATTTAGAGATCAGGAAGAATTAACCACATTTATGGATGAGCTAAACAAAGAACTTCAGATGTAGACGTTAGTGATTGGGTATTGGCAGATTTTACGGGTAAAAAATCAGGGAAACATTATATTGGTCAAGTTGTGTCGATAAAAAAAAAAAGATGAAGAAGTAGAAGTAAAATTTTTTACGAAAAGTCCATTCGTTAGATACAACTGCTACAAATTCGTTCATCTGGGCTGAACCTGAGGAATGTTCTTTCATTGGAACTCAAGAAATTATTATGGTTCTTCCAAAGCCAGTTGTTGGTAAAAGGGGCTTGCATCGATTTGGACTTTCTTTTACAAATTATAATGTTCGGTAATAATATAACTAAATCATTATTCGATTTATTTAAGTTAATAGCTTGTGATGTATTAAACATGTGTTTTGCTACTTTTAGTTTTTAAGAGAATGGCCATTTTTTGTTGAACAGTTTGTAAATTGAAGAGAATGTAAGTAAATAAAAAAAATTTTTTAGCAGTCGTAAAATAAAATACCACTGTTTTACACGCCAGACTCTGTGGCAGCCTTCCCGGTTGCCACCCCTGCACCCTTCTCCACAGCTACAAAACTTGTTTCTCATGTTTCAGCAGCACCGCACCTAGCCTCACATAGAAGTTCCGGACCAAAGAGAAGGCTATCGCAAGGAGGATGTTGCTCCTGGACCAATTTTATCCATCGGAGGATGTCTATCACCTTGCCGGCATTCGTCCGATAAAGGGCCGACTAGCCATATTCCTGAACCGATGCGTACCGAGGGCGATCGAGCGGAACCGCGAGGAAGGCATGAGGACGGCAAGGACTCGGATCATCTTCCTCTGGAAGCCCAAGACATATTTCAGGCACCCGCCTGCCATTATCGATAGCCCCAGCAATAACTCCCAATATTCCTAAATAATATATTTCAATTTAATTACCTTATATGTATAACTTTTTTTAATTTGTAGAGTCAGCAAATAACGAAGAAAACTAAAATCATGGTGCACGGTTCCGAATTGTGGGAAATTAACAGAGAAATATGTCTAGCCTTACTGCAATGGAAATGGATTACTAGAGGAGACGTTGCGGAATTACAAGGCAGGAGAGAGTGCGAATCACAGTTATAAAAGGAACAATGGGAGTAGACACAGACATTATGGATACTGTAGAAGTAAAGCGACTGAGATGGTATGGCTATGTGCGAAAAATGTCAGCAGAAAGATGACCGAGTAAATTATGGATATGGCGTCCACCAAATAGAAGAGAGGCCGACCTAGAAGGATGTGAAAAGACGAAGTTAGGGAAGCCATGGAGAGAAGAGACCTACAAGAATAAGACTGGAAAAATAGGAAATTATGGCGTCTAGATGCGAGAAGCGGCGACAGCCGTAGTACAATATGTATCTATGTATGTATATATATATATATATATATATCAACTCGGGCCGGCTAAAGAGGAATTAACTACTAAACAGCCACGGAAGTGTAATTTATATGGGTATGCTTAACTATAGGCTGACATGTGTTTATTATATTTTAATGGTAACCCGCAGAGTCGGGCCCTGTTGTGCATAGCACAAACTTGCTTAGCTTTGCCTTACACCGCTTCGACACTGCACAAGTGATACAAACGAGGATCACGATTATACTGTGAAAATTCAAACTCTTCAGGTCACGTCGTTGCTTTGCTCCTGCGTGTAATCTATAAGGAATTAAGATCACCGCTTCCGCTCCAAACATACACTCGCATTTCTTGCTTAGTTTGTATTAGAATTAAATGATTTTTCATCTTGATTTTATCATTTTTTCATCGTTCTTATCAAATCATATATCTATGGAAATTCAAAAAATTGTTGAGGTTTTTCCAGAAAGGCGCTATTAAGTCTCCTCCTCGAAATGGTTACATTTTACTCATATTCGTCTCAAATTCTTCCTTGTATTATTCAGTTCTGAGGAATTAATAATTGTTCAGTGTTGGCAGCACAATGGTGCTTTATGTCAATAATTGATTGTTACAATAACACATGTCAACTGACAAACAGTATCTAGTCGACCAGTATTTACACAAATTTGCATCACAAAAATCGCAAAAAGCTTTAGAAGGCTTTAAAGCGGTTGTGCTTTTAAGTGAAAATCGATTAGTAGCTAATGATTTTGCTTTTGCTATATGCGAGGCCTTCTGTAGCCAAACATTCCATGTACAAAACTGGAAAACATTTCAACATTACGCAAAAATTATATACACAAATGCTATGATTAAGTAATTTGAATTTGATAAAGTGCTGACCTCTATATATTCCTTTTATTTGAATTGCAGCAAATACAAAAAAAAATTATATTAAGCACATTGATACATAGATCTCAGGTAATGAAACCGCATATGTAAAACAAAATCCTGTAGATAAAATAGTTGTTCGAAAACATTGTTAAAATAAGCTTTGTGAACTATTTCTTGTAATCTTCAAATTGTTGGAAAGAAAGAATGCTAACATCGTTGCCAGATTTGGTAATGATTCGATGCGTAAGTTTATTGTTTATAAGTTAATAAGAACCCAGCAAAGTAAATAAAATAGAGCTCTATTATTACAGTCAGACAACTACATTAAAATTATCAATAGAAAAGGACGATAAAATTAGTACTCGCTATTGTACTGTAGGTGGCACTAGAACCTCTGAAACTGTAAAATGAACAATTCAAAGAAAAGGCAGTCTATATCAATATTCAACGTGCGTTTGAACTAATAGTCAACAAAGTCAGTGATTCATACTACACAAATATATATCTAATTATTGTGTAATTATTACTGACGATCTCACTGCAACCAGGGTTCGGGTGTACCTAGAAACTTTCTTTGTATCCAAATACCTACTGAGGTAATTATTACAGAAAAAAGCGCCCTTACGCTAGTTCCTTTTTAATAGTACCTTTGTACCTAAGTACCTAAACAAAGTGGGTACATACATATTATTTGCCTTAACTTTATTTCGTATTTATACGAATCAAAGTTATTACAATTTTTTAATTGATCCATTTGACAAAATCTATAATTTTTATGATCACTGATTAAGTCGGATCAAAATAAAGTATTCCAAAAAACAATGCAGTTGCTGGATGGCTCACAGGCAGTCGCAGCCGTTAAAAATTTGTGGCCGTGCCTCTTTCGCGTTCCTGGCGTGTGTTTGGCAAGACCAAATTTTTATTGTTTTAGAATTTAGTTGTAAAACCCTTTTCTCCTCCTTCGACTGCTCTATCTTTCACAAGACGTAGCGATCTTCTCTCCTATAACTGTGTTGCGCGTTTAGAGTGCCACAGGCGTAAAGGACCTACAGCTTAACGTGGGCTCCGAACCAAGGGAAGTGTAAACACTTCTATTCCAGAAAAAATTTACTAGGCAGAATACCTCGCTGGATTGCCATTGCCTTGCGAGGAAGAACGAGCTTTAAAAATCCGACGTTCCGGTACTAAGAATTGAGCGTAGAAGTCTATCGCGCTAAACTCTAGCCCACGGCCGCCTCTGAAACCCTTTTATGTAATCTAATATTTAAAAACTGAAAATATCAGTGACCGATATTGATGCATTTGGAAATCTCAAAAAAATATTCAAGAAGTAAGGCTTTAATTAGGATAAAAAACCTTACAACGTTGCTCAAACCTATGCTGTTGTTGAGTCATATTTTGGATTATCGCAAGCCTCCCTGAGGTGTATGACATTCCGCCGAATGTCCAAACCGCCGACTGTACATTTCGCATATCGTAAACGCCGACGGGGCCCATACTGCTGACTGCTGTGCGACAACCATTTCGCCGAATAAAGCCAAACGACGCCACAGAGATTGATAACTTAGCGTCAAAGACGAAAACGGCCCATTAATATTACTGTTCGTAATAAACATTTGTCAAATCAGATCAAAACGCCGAAACGAGATCATGACCAACACATCGACCATGTCCAAAACGCAGACATAAGAATGTGACTAAAAACGCCGAAATCACGTAACGGCCGCAACCAAAACGGCGATATACGTTGTAACGGGCCTAAAATGTTGTCTAGTGAATAATTGGATTTTAATTACCAAGTCCACAAAGTAACAACATTTTGAAGATAAGGGCTTCAATATCATACATCTGGAACCACCGTGACGTAAAATAGCCGAGAACAAGCGTCCCTTTCTCCAGCCGAGAGGGGAGCGCGCATGACGGAAGTGGAAAAGTGCTTCCTATAAAACCGTCCGCCCAGCCATTTAAATCATCTTTATTTTCCTGGC
>JABXWE010002573.1:0-41403 GCA_014611495.1 Limonius californicus | reverse complement strand
CATATTTATTATTTGAATGAAGACTGTAATAATAAAAATAATTTGTGCGCCAGGTGACAAGTTCAAAACTAGCCTCCAAATATTAAACAAAATATACCATGGTATAGCTCTCGAGCATGATAACTACGTCACAGAAAGTCGGTCCTTATCGTTTTGGAATTCTATGAGAAAATGGACATATAAAAAGTATAACCAAAATACGCAGTGAAATTCAAGTAGGTTTAACACGTCAGCCGCTCTGCGTATTAACCTATAAATGCCTTTTAAACTCATAAATAAATTTTAAACAGTTTCAAATATTATCTGGGGGTGTTTTCTTCTGTCCTCTGATTCTGTCCTATACCCTGCATAGGTATGTAATGTATGTTTTACCTTATTGAGCTATCCTTTCATCCTTATGTGAATATTTCGTAGTTCCGATGCTGACCTTCAAAACACCCCTCAGGTAGCGATGCAGTAGCGTCCCAAAACTCCGATGTTCAGCTGCTATTCTTCAAACTTCCACTTAGATTAAACGTTCTCGAAATTTACCTTTGTAAGTTTAACTAGCTCACACTTTATTTAAATAAACTCGTTTATAGCTTTAACAGATGTATTTTATTATGATCAACGAAGTAAATTAAATTTTAAATTTCAGGAACAACACAAAATGCGTGTACTCTCACGTAATTACCAAAAATCTCTTATTAGTTATTACATTGTTTTATCAACAAAACTCCTTAACAACGGACAAAATCTCTATAACAACGATGCCAAAATTACACAAAAATTATCAAAGGATACTTGGATCTAATTACAAATTGAAATTCTTATTTTGACAGGTAAATAATAATAATTAAAAATGTTCGTAATTTATCGGCGCCACTTTCTAAACTAGTTTTGACTTCATAGACACAATATACACATCCCAAATTAACCTCTAAAGCACCCTTTATACTTCACAAATGTCCAAAACACATTTCCATGGGTTGCTCCGATAATGCAGCATATTCCCTCGTGGTTTATTAAATATCAGAGCTAAGCTTGTAATTGAGTTCGAGGCAATTTATATTATCTTTGTATATGTGTATCTTTACATATATAAGCTTTTAAATAAGAATATTTATCAAAAATTCTTTTTGTCATAGGTTTACATCAAAATACGAGGTTATAATTAAATTTGTAGACATTAGTGGGTTTTATTGGAGCATTTTACAACATTCGCCTCAACAATGGAACATTTTCCTGGTTACATCTATTACATAAAATATGTTACAATAACTGTAGCAATAATTTCATTTGCCTAAAAAGTCGAGTTTCTCAAAATAATTAAAAATAAATAAACATGTTTGGGCTCGTCGTTTTAAAACAACGAAGTAATATAAAGGATCCAAAACGTATTAAGATGCTCCACTAAAGCCATTTAACTCCCACAAATTAATTTAATACTGGGAAACGGAGATCTGAAATAAGGTAGACATTTCTATGCGATTATATAAGCATAGGCTAATCTTCAGAAGCATATTGTAATTAAATGGAGACATTATTTTTTACTGTGTGAACGTTTGGTTGCCTATATCTCTTGACCTTGTTTCGATCGGGCCCTTTTCGACACTGTTCCTGCTTTATTCATCGCCCAAATTTTTATTTCTTGTTCTAGATATCTGAGCTTGTTGAACTTTAGTTGTAATTAATATATACATATTGTGATGATGTTTCATTCATACGTTCGGTTAAATGCATTTTATAAAAGATACTAGCACAATTGGTTGATATCTTGGAATTCGGTTCCATTGTGGTCATTAACATAGGGCAGACCAACACGCAGATAACTTCTTGCTTGGTCTGAAGCACTGCTAAGTTTGTTTTCTGCATATACCTATTACAAAGAGAAAAAATTATTAAAAACTTCTAATTTAAAAGTATTCTATATAGAATATAGTGTAGAAAGATATTATAACATGCCTAAAGCTTGGATATAAGCTTAGCTCTGGATTTTTTTAATTTACATGGGAGGATGCAACATTAATCGGAGCATTTTGTGAATATTTGACACCTGTGTAGTGCGGAAAGTGTGTAATAAGCAGTTTTTCGCACATGTAGATACATTGCATTTCTGAAATCAGAACATGGATAAACAGTGACGCCGTTAAGATATGAACCTTTTTACAAAATT
The DNA here is from genome assembly GCA_014611495.1 of Limonius californicus. Classification (NCBI taxonomy): domain Eukaryota; kingdom Metazoa; phylum Arthropoda; class Insecta; order Coleoptera; family Elateridae; genus Limonius; species Limonius californicus. The sequence continues at coordinate 39,248 of JABXWE010002573.1, read as the reverse complement.
TACCTGTCAAAATATTAATTTTAAAATTGTAATCTTAAGTATTTTTTAACATCGCTGCTATGTAATTTTGTTAGTTGCTAAGATAGTTGTCGACAAAACAATGAAAAGCAAGCGAAGAAATTATTTATAAACTTTCTTGATATTTAATAAATAGTTTATTATCCAGTGTAAACACGAGTTTCATTAAAGAAAAGAGTAAGGGAATATTACTTACCAATTAATATTAAATTAAGTGGATCTTGTACGGAATTCATCGATTTGGTCCGACTTCACGCAACATAATATTAGATAAAGTGTGATTGCTGATCAGTATTGCTCGTTATATGAGTGTTGTGACTGAGAGCTCTCGGAGCTTGGCCAGATGATATTGAAAGCAAGTGCAGCTAGCCACAGGATTTTAAGGAATTGCAAACCGGCCCCAGAAGCCTGTGTTACATGTTTCGCGTTAGGCAGTTCGCAAGGTTGTCACAGAGGCATAGGTGGATGGAATTCCTTCGCTATTGGCACCTTAGGGATGTTACGCTATTTTTCGCATCGTTAGAATAAGGGGGGTGACGCCTGGGCGAAGGTCATTTTGTGTAAGGGAGTCTTGCTCTAGCTGCCACGAAAAAGTGTCTTCCGCCGTTCTTAACAGTTAAACTAAATTTTCAGTCGACGTGACCTCAAATTTCACATTCGTGATGATTTAAAATCGCGACTTTCTAACCGGATATAACGAATGCGGAATCTGTGAGTGCCGTTTTGGGGCTACAAATTTAAGGAGCTCGTGGCTCTTGGAGTCGAGTTTTTTTAGTGGATTAGATTGTGTGATCTTAAAGCCCTGAGGCCTCATATTCTCCTTGTGGAGGCTTTACATTGGGGATTACGTTACTACAGTAGCCGCGTACGTCAAATGGCCCGTTAGAGTTACCGCTACTATTTCGATATCCATTTCCTAATTCTCAAGTGAATGGTATCGCTGACGTCAGTCTACATCTGTGGGCCGTTCCGGGCCCAAAATTTTTCATTTAATCGCGCAGCTTTGTCAGAGCGGGTCCCCTCTTCTAACTGACGCTCCCGACTGGTTGTCTGCGTGCGGCGGAGAGCGATCTGGTGGAGGTTGTGGCCGTCAATCTCGAAGGAAGCACCCGGAAGGTCGGAGTAAGTGACTCCTGTTCAATCTACTTTGAATTTAATTAATGGTGAGAAGCTGCTACCACAGGTTACCAAGATTGTGATATATGTAATTTGTGCAGTACTGTTTATGATTGTCAATATTAAAAGCTATGTACTGGTAGCATTCACCTTTGCTGTTGGTTTATAATATTTTATATGTCGCAATTCATTTCTACTACCATTACCGGTATCTTTATTTCATATTGGATTGTTATTTATGCGGTGTTGTGTGGGGTAATTTGGTATCGAATTCGGGTGGGTTTATCTTGAATATATGTTATATAATTACCGATGCCTATTTTTGTGTTTTATTCTTATTAAAAGAACAGTTTGGACCCAACGAGAATTTGGTGGTCTGTCTCGTTGGGCTTTTGTTATCTGCCTAGTAGTAGCGTGGATCATCTGGCGCCACGCACATCCCTCTTCGAGCACCCACGACCTTCTCCACTGGTCAGCTAGCCGCTGCTGCACCTGGGACGTCCAGTCCCTCATATAGTGTTCGGCGATTTTGAACCGTAACAGGGAGTACAGGTTTGCAAATCGGGGCCGTGGGCCCCAAACTCTTGTGACATATACGCTCTAAGCAATTCCACGTATATTATATAGACATATGTGGATAGTATTCCTCCCCTATCGAATCTTCCGAAAATGCGCCAGTGCAATTGCTTTTCAGGTATTTAAATGGTAATTATATAATAATAAATGATGTGGAAGGTAACAATCACCTGAGCGGTTCAAAGGATTAATTATTCCATCCTAGTGTTACCAGTAAAACGCCCGTTCAACGGAGTGATAGGAGTGGGCCCCCGGTACTGTAGTACTTAATAACAGCAACAGATTGGGAAGTCCTTTTGCTTTTCAAGTTTCCATACGTGGTGTCGCTTATTTGCGACCCTCATCTGTCATTGGTTGATGCACAGCTCAATTCCAACACTCTAACCTTACGATAAGTATACAAGAAATATGTGAAGCTTGGTTTCTTTAAAACAACCTTGTATGCGAGTTGAATAAAAACGTTCTACAAAAACGCTCCTAACACGACTTCAAAACAATCAAAATTTGTGTCTCCTTCGACAAAAGCACGATTCCTCTAATGGATGGGATACATCTGACGAAGAGGAGTGCTCTGGAATAGAATATAATATTTTTGTTTGCTCGGAAGGTAAGTAGAGAAAGAACCAGAAATTTTAAATGTGACATCTGTAGCTGTGTTATCGAGAGACGAGCAAACGGAATGGTCTTCTGCACCTCCTATACATCAAGGGAGACATGCTGCACACAGCGTTCTTACAATTACACCTGGACTTACTAGGTATACTACTTCGAAGGTGGAAGATGAGCTATTTGCTTTTATGCTTTTCTTTCCACCTTCAATAAGAACATTCAAATATAGGAGGTCGTAGAGCATATTATAAAAATTGGAAAGATTTGGATGGGCAAGATTTATATTCCTATATTGGTTTATTGATTTTAGCAGGTTTGTTCAAATCTTGCAAGGAATCGACAGAAAACTTATGGGATGCTGAAAAAGGTAAGAGTAGATTTCGTGCAACAATGTCTTCAGAGGATTTCAAACAAATTGCTACAGTAATAAGATTTGACAATAAAGAAAAACGAACTGAAAGAAGAGCCCGGGATAAATTTGCGGCCATTAGAGAACTTTGGGACAAAGGGGTATAAATTGTACCAAAATGGTCAATCCAGATGCAAATGTAACCGTTGACGAACAATTGGTGGTGTTCAGAGACAGACGCCCTTTAAGCAATGCATGCCCAGTAGCCTGCTCGATACGAAATAAAAGTCTGGGTATTATGCGATAATAACACAGCGTACGTGTGGAACATCCAGCCTTACTTTGGGAAACCCCCTGGAGGAGTCAGAGAACAAAATCAGGGTATGCGGGGACTTTTGGACCTATCTTATGGATTGAAAGATTACAATATTACGTATAATAATTGTTTTACGTCATATGAACAAGGCCAGCTTCTACTCAAGCGAAATATCGCAATGACAGATACTATGAAAAGAAGGAAGGCTTGTACTCCAACAGAACTACTGCAAACGAAAGATGTACCAAACATGTCTTCAAAGTTTGCATTTACTTCTGACACTTGCTTGGGGTCATACCTTCCAAAAATTCGAACAAATGTGTTATGTTTCAAACTACATTACATTCGGAAAAAGCAGTATCAAACCAAAGTAAAAGGCCTATATTTATACTAGATTACAAGAAAACAAAAGGGGCAGTCGGCACCATGGATAAAGCGGTGTTCTAGGGGTGTTCTACAACAAAAAAGGAAAACAAACCGTTGGTTACTTATCGTCTTGTGTTATATAATTGACATTCGTTTTTACAATGTCTACGTTTTATTCTTGAAAGCAACTAATAGTTGAGATTCAAAAGATTTTCGAAAAGGACGATGTATTTTTAGAAAGTTTGGGCATGTCACTGGTAAAACCACAGATTGAAATAAGAAGGCACCTTCCTAGAATAAAAACTGCAAAAGCATTGTTGACAAAGTAAAAACTACTACAAAGGTTATTCAAGATGAAGAAGCTTCAACATCAATTCATTCTAAGAAGAGGGGCGGAGGCTGTATGTATAAAGAAAGTGACAGTAAATGTTCTAGTTCGTGCTACAAGTATGGAACCTATTGTTGTAAGAAACATTTAGAGCAAATATATCAACAGTGTTACAAATAGGTAAACTGCCTTTTTGTCTTTAATAACTAATTTTTTCTATTTGTCGTTTGTAAATTTTGTTCTTCTCTTTACCAAATGTTCATTTTTACATTCCGCAATATTAATTTTCAATAAACGTTTATTTTTAGTTCTTGCCTTATTTTGAAATATATTGTTCAATTTCCGTCTATTAAATTAATGTTCGCTTTTACACTATAGAATATTGGTTTTTGATCGGGAGAGATATACAATGCGGTTTTACAAGCATCTCTTTGCACTTAGGCCATATTTGGCGCATTGTACACCCTAACTACGCTATCGAATGTTTACTTTAATATAAAAAAGAAAGAAAATAATTGGGCTTATATCTCTTGAAGGTAATAAACTGTTTTATTCAGAATCATGTGTACATTAATATGTTTTTATTATTATCAGGAAGAAACGTTACGATCATTTTTGAAAAAAACTACACTAGGAGTTACCAGCAAGTTCGTGTAACTCCGCATTGCATTCGTCAAACTCTAGCAATGCTAGAATAATTCTACAAGAATCGACTTATAAATTTTGCGATTTAGAACCATGCGGCGGCGATTTCACCACTTCTATTTGTTTTACTAGCGATTTGATTACTATTATTCATGGAACCTTAAGCCTTAAGTAGGAAGCTCGAAGAATTATCACACTGCCCGAGAAGTGGTATGGTTTTTATACCACTGTTCCTCCCCATCAAAGTAATCAGCTTATTTTACTTATTTAAACAAAGTAACACAAAATTGAGTAACGTAACACAAAATCACGGCTAAGTAGGAAGCAATTTACCAATATGAGCAAAAAATTGAAAATTTTGCAAATGTTTTCTTCGGGGCCCAATTGTCCGCTGTCACATTTCGATTGGTTACTTCTATTAGTTTCACTAACTGTAAAACTGATTGTATTGCAGTGAATTGGTGGCGTGGTATACTAGAACTTACCACAACCCCAATAGACCGAAGGTACTCATCGGAAGGATACATATAGCTGGAATCTCGCCATCCGAGCTCAAATACCTTTCCCACACGAGCTGATTCAAGATTTCGTGGATCAACAAATATACCACTTTCTGACTTAATGGTTAAGCTTACAAACAACCCTTTCCATAGAAGTGTCCAATGACGTCGTACTCCCACCTATCCGCCACCACTTATTGGATATTCAAGTGGCCCGATTTCTCGAAGAGGTTGCCGACCCCTGCAATAGCTTATATATCAAAATACGGTTATGCAACTCAAAGAAACGTGAAAAGAAAGAGAAAACCACGGCTCTCACCCCCGGTTGTCGCGTGAAACCGCATTATTACCTCTTGTTCACTCTAACTCAGGTACCTAATCATTTAAAGAGACCGGGTAGACCACTCGCCATTCTTTGAGTAGGGGATTTGAACCCCCGATCTTCCGCACCGGAGCACAGTGCTCTAACTACTGGACCACGCTGGCGATCACATTATAAGTTATCTCACCATAATCCCGCTCTAATTTCATAGGCTAAATTTCCACTACATAAAAGACCTGTAATTTCAATAAAGTTAATTCACTCGCAGATAAAAGAGGACAACTAGAAAATTCCTTTTTGAAAAATTTCTAGTCCCAGGTATGTCTGAAACCTTCCTATTTAAAAATAGATCTGTCATGCCCGTACTTGTATATGAACGCGAAAGAAGCTTACAATGAAGAGCTGTTATTATAATGCATTCGATGTACTTTCCTCCCAATTTATTAAATAGAAAACCTGAACAAGAGTTTTTTATGTTATATACGGAATTGGTAGACCATACCAGAAAGAAAACTGGATATTTCAGAGGATAAACGACCCTTAGGTGCAGAGCGATCAGTTCGTTATATATATACGAGGATAAAAGATGAGAATTTGCTAAATCCCTAACCAGGAAAACTGTCTTTGAAAATACATTTCATATGTTAATGAAAATACTGAATTTATAATAGCGATACAAAACGTCTAAATGCCGACAAAATTATCTAACCTATACGTGTAATTATATATGCCACGATAATGATTGGGGAAATGAAATTAAGAAGTTTTGTTCTTGATATATTACAAGACCGTGAAAGCAATAGAAACCCAAGTCAAAGACACCCTTGTAATTTTAAAGTCTTGCCTTAGATTAGTCTGCAATTATTAAAATGTAAACATTATAAATATGTTTAACTGTCATACATTAATAATTGATAGTTTACATTTAAAATGTTATTAGGTTATTTATTTAGTTAATTAATTGATTACAGCAAAAGTTATTCAATTACACATACATGTGAATTTAAGAATGTTAACGGTTTCATATTAGAATCTTATTTTCATAATGGTACAAAGAAAAAATGACGAATAGCAATATTCATTTCAAACCTATTGCACAAAATTTCAACAGCGTTATCCGAATGAGGCTGCAAACTTCACTTATAACAATTTTTATCGAACTGCCAAGATTATTGTTAATAATTTTAGAGAAAGTGGAAATGTGGAAAGTATCAGCAAAACCTATGAAAAGAACGGCAGAAGTTATTGATAATGTTAGGGATATCATGGAAGCAATTCCTTCTAATGCGAACAGAAACATTAGCCAAGAAATTGATTTGTCATGCAGTACTTGTCGAACAATTAAAAAAAGATATAAGCATGTTTCTATACAAAATGCAAATGGTTCATCAACTTTTACCGCGTGATTTTCAACCTAGAACAAATTATTGTGACTGGTTCTTGAACAATGTAAATAATAATGACATATTGGATTTTACTTGGTTCAGCGATGAAGCCTGGTTTCACCTTATTGGGTATCTTAAGAGCCAAAATATGAGAACATGGGAAACAGATAATCCTCATATGTTTAAGACAACACCGTTACATCCACAGAAGATCGGTTTATGGGTCGCTGTTGCAAGAAGATGAATAGTTTACATGTATTTTGCAGAGAATATAAATGCCAATTATTTATTATCTTCAGAATATCTTTCTCCCTTTTTCCAAGGGACTTCATGATGGTGAAATTAAAAACGGTTCCTTCCAGTAGGACAGTGCCACAGCACATACTGCTAATCGTGTAATACAATTTGTACAGGAATTTTATGACGATCGGTTAATTAGTACATATTTGTTTCCACCAAGATCGCCAGATCTTTCTTCTTTCTATACCCTTATCTAAGAAACAATATTTTTAGTACTAGACCACAGAATCTAGAAGATTTACAAAATGATATTTTACAAAAGTTACATGAACTTACCCCTGATACTCTGGTGAATGTGTTTGAAAATCTTAAGAGAATAGTAAATTTGTGTTCAGAAAACAATGATCAACATTTTCGACATCTTTTGTAAAATCCTTTATTTACTTTGTTCTATAAATGTGTATAGCCCATAACTGCATAACCTAACTACCTCGACCACAGGGACCACAGAACTCTTGTGACGAAAATGTAACCTTAAATATAGCTAACTAAATGTATAAACAAACACTGGCAAAATAAAGCGTTAATTTTAAATTTCCATTAAATAATTAAATAAATAACCTAATAAAATTTGAAATGTGTTAACGTGCGATTCCTTACGCCTAGTTGTTTTAAGATAATATTTTGGATTGCACACTTTATGCTTTTGGTTAATTCGATTTTGGCCTTGTTTGAGTTTCGTGTCATCCATTCGTATATTTCCGGTTTAGGAAGTGACGATTTGATATTTCCGTGTGGCATTCAATATTGTTGAACTCTCACAGAAAGCGCACGTGTTCTTGTATTATTTTAGAAGTCGTTCTAAGGCTTGGGAAGTTTTCCCGATTTATGTTTCAAGACATAACTGTGGAATTATAGATATAGATAGTTAGATATGAATTCCGGGGTGTTATTCCAATTTCTGTGCAAAAATCTGTTTGAGAAAGTTCTTGTCGCCGGTTTTACATCTTTTGCTAAGCATGGAAAATCCAAATCCTATTGTTTTATTTCTCGGTCATTTGAATTTATTTAGGCGAATACGATACCGCCTAAATTATCCATCGTCAATTAAAATAAAGAAGACCCTGGACATATTTCGAAGCGATTGGAGTTATCTTCCGCATGCAGTTACAGAGCAATTCGAACTATCGGCAGCGCAGCACAGATGTGTCCGTTCGGATTACATTTAATTCTTTAATACATTTTTAACTGTTTGAGGGAGATTCGGAAAACTGTAATTTCAACCGGAAAGGGGTCGTCGTCAACATTCTTATTTATCTATAAATTGATGATTGGATAATTAAACTTTATAATTATTGTGATTTCAATTCCAATTAAGAATAAATTTTGTTTATAGTTTATATGGTAATATAACGAAATTTTGTTTGTCAAATTGTCGACGTTGTATTTAGAATTCAACAATTAGGGGGGATATTGTGAAAGGTTTTGATTTTGGTTAAAGAGTGCGTCGGTACTTAATACCGTAATTTAAGTATTTTCAGTCTGGGTATTTGGTTCGCAAGGCTTCGAAAAACTTTGAATACTTAACAGGTTTGGCCGCGACTTGTATTTTCGGATTGAAAGCGGAAGTAATGCATTCGTATTCAATAGTAATTTCGCATTATTGCGTTTACTGTAATGTTGGAGTAAATTCTTTTCCATATTGTGTACTGTTACCCAACAACATTTTTTATTTAGCTATATATAGATATTTGCGTTAATTTCCTATTGAGTTGTGTTCTGAGTGCACAAATCCCCACGGGAACAACAATACAAATTGACAAGACCAAACACGGTTTCTGGTAAAAAATATGGCCAAACACCGAAATATTCTACCCACTGGTAACTCGCTGACGTATCGGTGTTTTCACCACGGCTCTCTCAGTCTGCCACACGGGTTGGGTGAAAACAATTTTCAACCTACAATTTTCATAGGGCGACAGGATCCTATGTCACCAGTCGTTATGCAGCGATAACCCAGACCTACCTTACCGACGACGAACTTCAAGGGTTCCAACAAACACACAAACAAGGAAACAAGACGCAATAAAACGCAACAAATTAAGTAGACACTGAAAATAATTATATTAACCAAAAGCAGGCGAACACCCTGTATACGCACCATTAACCATATAAATATAATGCCATATAAATACCATGTATATTAATAACCCCGTGTATAACCAATATCCATTAATATCAAAGAAATGACCAAATAAATTTATACACCCTGTAGCTGATTATTTACAATTACATAATCTGAATCAAACCTTGGGTGAAGCTCAAGTTGCAACATTAAAGAAAAATTACAAAGTCAATTAAATCAAAGTGAACCGTTAGAATTAGACCACTGAAAAATAAAAGAATCATTCGAGGTGACTCGAATGGTAGGCAACAAATTAAGTTCGCCAGGAATGACGTTGACAACAGGGAGACACAGTTTTGCGGATTTACCCCTATTTGACTGATCTAAAATCATAGATCTATTCAAAGCTAATTAAGGACAAGTCTTAACGGCGATCATAAAATTCCGCACGCTGGGGAAAGATTACACAAGGCCTTGTATAATACAGCGTATAACTATCCGGGACGCATTACCCGGAATTCGAACCGCGACAAAGTGCCACACAATCCGCATACTTTCCTCGTAAAATAATTCTTAATATTAAAAAGGTTCCAAAATATCTCCATGTGATGCATACAGCTGCCAGATAAATATAGACAATGAATTTCCGCAGAGGGAATGTGATTACTTCTGCTACAATGGTTGATCATATAATACACTGAGGTACGACAAATTGATATAAAAAGATAGATACGCTTCCTGAAGGTAAGTGATCCACAATAATTCGTTAATAAATGCAATGTAAACAGAAATATTACTTTAACCTACAAACTTTAACTCACAACACTCGTACAAACAAAATAACATGAAGACCTTCTTCCAAGGCAACCACTGGCAGATCTCGTGGACAACACCACGTCCTTCAGGTAACAAAGCTCCAAGATCAAAGAAAAACAGAGAAGATATGATTGCTAACCTGTGCTTCCGTAGGTGTCCAAAGCGGCGGATCACAAAGCTGGCGTTCACCAGGTTAACGAAGACGACTTCTCCTACAGGAACGGCCAGGTAACTCAGGAAGGACGAGTACGGCTTCCGAAACAGAAAAATTTTTCTCCAGTCGAGGACCCACGAATAGACGAGGAGATGCGTTGCGGACACGGAAGGGTACGGACGTATTTTAGGAGGTCTCGAGAAAGATTGCTTGGCGATACTTTAAAAAAGTGTTTTGTTTTGGGTGCAAACTATCGGGTTCCAGTGGGTGTGTGTACGAATCTAGGAGGCTAGGAGGCCGGCTTTACCTGAAGGTCGGTCAAACTGAAAGGTACGCGACCGACAAAGAAAACAACAGGACGGTGGAAAAGCGGGAAACGCAGTAACAAGCTAAGTGGAAGGCTTAAATAGTCTTTTGTAGTTTTTGGTAGTATCTGTAGTCAATAAAATAAGGTAAAATTATAAATAGAAATTTAAACGAGGGCATTAGGTAGTAAATAGATACAAGGGTGTACAAGCGGGTAGGGATCAAAGGGCACATTTCGGGTACGAACGACAAGATTAGGAAGCAGGTAGAGGCGTTTACAAGCCGACATACCCAACAACCGAAACTCTTGTTATACAACAGGCAGTCAGGCATGGCTTTTATCGGGGGACTCACTCCTGAAGGGAAAAAATGGTCGCGTTTAGTATTTTACTGTCTGACTGGAAAGCTAGTAGGGGGTCAACTTGGCACAATCTAACAATGGAGGCTGAAGCCTAAAATTAGAAATATCTCACATTCAGTTGCAAAGCAGAGTACATTGGGACTGACTTAGGTCCAGGAAATACAACTTCTAAAAATAATGAACGACTGGTAAAATTTTATCTGAGATATTTTAATGCAATTTAAGTTACTGCAATTTATTTCAGTGTGTAGTCCCTGGTGGGCCAAGTGGGAGAAATCTAGGTCTCGGTATCTGTAATTTTTACAAGTAAAGGAATAACGATCTGAAACTGTAATCTCCTTTAATCTCTTTTAATTTCATCTAAATTAATCTCCATTAACTTAATTTGGAGCGTAGATCCGGGTAAGCCAAATTAGAGCATGCAAAAGCCGCGTTTAGTGTGGTTTTGAGTAGTTAAAACTGGAAAAGGGGCCGATAAACGACAAGTTAACAATCAAGGCAAAAGAAAAATTCAGAATATTTCACATTTAACAGTATAGCAGAATATAGTAGGGACAACTATAGCTTTATTGCGATTAGGAAAAATTTTTTCACAGTTAGCGGTGAGTAGAGTATGTTAAGAGTATTTTAGGGGTAATTTAGGTCTAACATCGCGGGTGGGGGTCAAGTGGAACTGGTAATTAGAGAAGGGGAGAAAAACATACACACGGCAGACCACACAACAAAAAGCCAGCGGCAATTCTCCAAAGGAGGAGGCACAACACCGGCCTTGGAAAGGGAAACAGTATTTGCGGACGGACACAAACTGACAGTGCGAAAGATCCCAGGAGACGAGCAACACAAACTACCAAACGGAATAAAGAAGATAATATACAAATCCATTATAGCCACAACTGCTAGATACGGATTAAAACCCAATGCAATCACAAAAGCCAACAGAATGGCACTCAGAAGGATGTAAAAGAAAATTCTCAAACTATTTCAACTAACAACAGGGGAAGAAAACAATTCGACGGCACAAGATTCACAAATTCTAGAAGGGAAAACAACAACGAAACGGCTCACCACCTCAAGAATCAAATACTGGGCACATATCCTAAGAAGACCTGCCAACCATCCTCTACAGCAAGCGTATGCCACGCAAACAGAAGAAAAGAAGATCGGAAGACCATGCTACACGTGGAATACGTCAATCGAGAGAGATATTCAAAACATTGGCATACCTGAACAGACATGGGAGGAATAGGCACGAAGAACAGAGGATATACGAAGAGAGGCATGAAGAATCTCCGCACTAATGGAAGAAGCCGATCAAGAATCGACTGAAGAAGAACAGGCTAACTGAGAAGAAGAAGAAGAAATAGGGTGAGGAAGGGGAAAACAAAGGAGAAGAAACGAAACATGCACCAGTGGGAAAGACAACGATGGATATCTAGCGGTCAACTGCAGAGAAAAGGGCAGGGAAAAGACGGAAGTACAACCCCGACTCGAACTTCCAACTAAGTGGTAAAATAGTTGTAATCAGTGTGGTAAATATTAAGCAGTTAATTAGTTGTTAGGTAACTAAGAAAGGGGCAATCTATCACTTTAAAACAATAGATAGATAAGAAATACGAACAATGTAAAACTTGATACCAAAGGTATTAGGTTCAAAGGCATAATAGCATAACGGACAGTTGAAATAAGTTGGGAGTAAATATTAAGTAGTTTATTAGTTATTAGGAAACTAAGATAGGTGCAATCTGTAACCTTAGAACAATAGACAGATGTGAAATAAGAACAATGCGAAACTTTGATACCAAAGCTATTAGGCTCAAATGCATAAGCGCATAACGGTCTTGGTTACGTACTCAAAAACCCCATTGATGCGTGTCTTACTAACTACCCGGTGTTGCAGCAGCGGTGTCTTGCGGTATGCATTGTAGACATGCTAATGCTGTGCAATGCCCCACCCGATCCCACCCTATTCCACAAATTCCTACCCACCTACTGGCGTGGGGTGGGCCTGGCGTATCCAGGATCGACCCTCGAATCAGCTCCATGTCAGATGATGATGATGAGTCGAGGATCCACGAATAGACGAAGATCTAATACCGAGAGGCGGTCCACGGGCAGCTTCAGAAATACGGCCCCAAGTGTTTTCTTCACTAAACCAAACCATGCGGCCACCCGTAATTGAAGGATCTGGTAATGTATTACAATCGGACTTAAAACCCTCGAGGATTTATGGAATGACCAAAATATTAAGCACAAGAAAGCATAAACTCTCTTTTAGGTCAGGATGTTTAAATTAATCCGAAGTATTCGAAGATATAAAACTTTACTCAATCAAACTAATCACTTCACCAACATGCAGCTGTACCACGCGAAAGTCCAGAAGGAACTCTCCAAAAATTTCACCAACAGGAAACTCCCCCGATTAAAAATCAAAATTTACGCCTACACTCCCAAAAATATTTAAAATTCACTAAATGACAGGAACCAAAGAAATTCAAAACCCGTAAGGTCACAAGACGCGCACCGAAATCCGAAGCGTAGGCAACCAAACAAACACCTAACAAGTACAGGAACCCTAAGACAAAAATGTAGAAGTATTTTCAAATCTCATGAACAGTTGCGCAGTAGACTAGACTAGACTACGCCGCGTAAACTGTACGCAAGAGATCGGTCTAAAAACGTTAGGCTAGCAGCGCAATGGCGATTGTGGTAATTGACGTTTCAGTTGCACGTGGCGTTCGTAGCAGGTGGTGTTTTTTTGCGATTTCTATTCCAGTTTTAATTATTTCTACTTCAAAAACAGTCTTTTTCAAGACTCCGCATATTATTTATTATGATTCGGTAAGTACCAATGCCGTTTTTATTAATTTGTGCAAAATAAAAGTGTTTACAGGTTGTTTACATCGTTTTACATGAGTAACAAAAAGAGAGTAGTGCATAGCCAGGGACGAGAAATAATTTATAATGTTTATAAGTTTATGAAACAAGAGAAAGAGCAAGGGGAAGTCGTGATTCCTTTGAGTGATTTACAAGAAAGAGTGGCTCAAGCAAGTGGTGTTTCTTTAAGTACTGTAAGAAGAATTATTCAAGAAGCTGCATCAAAACCAAAAAGTAGTAAATTTACGTCTCCAAGGAAGTCAATTAATAAACCAAAAACGAAGACTGCGACAGTTGAAGGGAAATTATCTTCTTTGAGGCGTTTGGTGCATAAGATAGGCTTCCACTGGAAAAGAACTCAGGACAATCGTAGAACACAGTGAGCAAAGGAAGACGCCTTATAATTGTTCATGCTGGGGGTGCAAAGGGTTTTGTTCCGAATGCCTTCCTAATTTTCAAATCGAGACTAAAAACCGGAGACTATCATGACGACATGAACCACAAAAACTACGTGACGTGGCTAAAAGAAAAATTCATTCCTAATTTAGAAGAAAATTCTGTTTTAGTTATTGACAATGCATCGTATCACAACGTAGCAGTTGAACCAAATCCAACTAGCAACTGGAAAAGGCTGATATGCAGAAGTGGCTGAGGGAAAGAGGATTATTTTTTGAACAGAAAGCAATCGTGCCAGAACTGTATGCCAAAATATTGTTGTATAAACCAAATCACAAAAATTACGTTATCGGCAAACTTTTGGCAGACGCAGGCCATTCACTGCTACGTTTGCCTTGTGAAAAAGTGGAGAATGAATACCTAGAAAGAGAGTACATTATAGATGAAGTGAATGAACTAATTATACAGATAGGTGACGAAGACAGCGACGATTCTGATTTTCTTTCATCGTCAGAGAGGATGAGACTCACTTGGGTTGTCAGCAACTGCTGTACATTTTTATACATTAATTTGTAATATGTTAAAATTTGTAGATGATCTAATACTGTAATACAATTTACATTTAATAATATCAAAACTTAAAACCTAAAATTATATTTCAGATTACTTAAACTGGTATAAAATTATATTTAAGGATTACACTTGTATTTGATGGAGGTGTCGACAACTGTTGTAAATTTATATAAATAAATCGGTAATGTTTTATTAAACGTTTTTCTTGATTTAGTAATATTCTAGCTTAGCACAACAGGTCAAAATCAAATTGCAAGTTTTTAAATTTATTGTTGAAATTTAGTTGCATGTTTATAATAAATAATCTAAAATCACAGTAGTTTGCGGTTTTTCTTTTAAATCAATCATTAAATTATTTTAATCCAAATTAGAATACCAGGGAGGATTTTGTTTATTTTTATGTGAATTGTTTAATTTTTATTGCCATAACCTAGTAACTTTATCTTTTAAATTTCGCGCGCCTTAAGGGTTGTATTTAGTGAGGCTGTCTTACACCGGGAAATAGTGAAACGTCAACTAGAATATCCCGCTTCACAGCAATAAGATTAAGAAACTATTTTAAGGGCCATTTAGAGCAATCCTTTCTCCAACGGGCTAAATCGCGGAAAACGTTTTTTTTTCATAAATGTGGATGATATCGCGTTACATATAAATCAGCAATTTTAGTTGATACTGCCAACGGAATTCATCTTTATAAGTTTTTATTCTTTTACCCCGTTAAATAAAAGTATTTTATTGACCTACATGCATCGATCTATTTGTACATTCCCCGCAGTGACGAATTAATTCAGTTAGCGATTTAAAAATGTTCTATCAATTTTGCTAAAATTCCGTGCAAATATAGGCAACACCTTAACCAGGGATAAGTCCCAACAACCACCCGTTGTTAAACAACAAGCGGATTACTAATAAAGAGAATAAGAGGATTATACCTTTCTGTAAACTGCAGGTAGACATTTACTTTTCTCGCAATCGCATTTGTTTATCAAAATCAAACTAACAATACATCAAGTACGATTCTCAAAGTAATCAGTTCCATTATGATTATGATATTGGAATTTAGTACATATATAAACGAATGAAAAGAAAATAGCCTCAACATATTTACAACATCTTAGTTAATAATGTTGTTAGTGACAACGAGAAAAATTAATACACATTTTACATTTAATTACAGAAGATACATTTTCTTCCACGTAAGTACATCAATTTAAAAATGTCTGTCGAATAGGTAGTCTTCGTGATTGTCTTGAATCCAAAATATCGGGTAACAATGCTGAGTTATAAAATTGTTCAAGTTTCGGAAGCATTTTTTGCTCTCCAAACAAAGTATAGGTTTTGATCACTTCCACTGAAATACCACTAGGAGTCCAAACAACAAAATAACAAATGCCCTTTCTCGTAATATTTAATTGCCCTTGGATTTCGTCCATGTATAGCATAGAAATAGAATTGCTTACTGTCAAGTTAATCTCTTACAGTACCTAGTGATTAACAGTTTCACTAATGTTAACTCTATTTTATAAATTATATATATTTACAACCGGAGTAAAAACCTTCTCTGGAATTTCTGTCGTTCGAATTCGACGTTAAACTGTAGGTCCCCCGTGTTTCAACCTGAGCGCTGAGGAGAAACACGTAACAGAGAAAAGGCCAGTGCCCAAGAGTGCTACGAAAAAGGCTGTTGATGACTGTCGAAGTTTGGTATATTATTTATTTAATTGTACCCTAAAGAATAAAATCTAGACTGATATCGTAACTTCTTGGTGGTCATGGATGCCACAGCTCCTCTTCCAATCCAATTTGCTCCAAATTCATTGTTCAAATAATTCCTAATAATTCACCTGTAGTGAGTAGAACAGGCATCATGTTGGTACCAAAGTGGTTGTCGCACTTCATTCTATTGTACATCTTCCAGCAACCCGAGTAAAATGATTTTTAGGAACTGCAAGTAATTCTTTTGGAGGAAGTATGATGCAATAATATGCTTATGTACCTAGATACTACACCACATGAAAAATTTACAGAAATAATTCTTTGAAAATGGGTAACACGTATCCAGTGCGGATTCTCATGTAAATAATAGTGCGAGTTATACCTATTTACTTCACAACTGTTTGAGAATTTTGTCTCATCGCTAAGCAATATACAATTCAGGAAAGGTGTTGATTCTGGAAGAAATTACAAAGTTGCAGATTTCTTTGAAGGTAATTTTCATTTAGATCGGACACAAAAGTAACATGATAGATATTAAATAAATTTGATAAAAGTTCTACTAACGCCCAAATGTGTGCTTAGATCTCTTTGACTTAGATGGGGATTCTCATGCACTGCCTCTAACACTGCTACTTCATTTTCCATGTTTATAATCGTTCTGGGGCAACATCTTCTGGAATTAACAATATTACCTTCGTTTATCAAAGAAATTTCAAGGAGTCTAAATATTTTTCCGACGGTGGTCTTCTAGTTCGATAGCGCTTGATATATAAATTAATTAAGAATTAGTGCTGTATGTATGTTGGGTTACGTCAATCGTTTTAAAGGGGTACAACTTAATTTAAATAAACAAAACTCGTAAATTATTTTTTACACACACAATAAATGATGGGGCGGTCAACATGTAGTGTTTATTATTTAGCATAAATATTTCCATACGAGCAGAGGGCTCCAGCACGCGATCATCCAGTCGATAGAAGAAATACCAGGTTCTAAAAGGTATCTCAAAATTATAGCTTACCAATATGAAATATGAAAAATATCACTTTTGGCAATTTGCACTTATCAATTAGTACCAACGGTATATCCGGCATCGATGGACACAAACGCAGATACGGCCGATAAATTAATGTTCATTCACGGATGTTCAGAATTTTCAGTTGATATTGTCTCAGTTTTATTGCACACTGCACATTTAAAAATAAATACTGATACAAACCCTTTTCGTCTTTCACCAACAAGATCTATATCGAAAAACGAGCACCCAAATCCATCGTGCTGCAGTGCCGCTAATTTCCGGACGCTGTTCTTGTTCTTCTGGTTCCATTTCTTCGGTGTCTAAATCCAGAATAGACTATGTCGATGAACTGTTTTCATTAAAATTTTTGGAAACAATGGAATTTTCAAAATAACAGTTTTCATTTTCGGATGTAAATGTTTCCCCCTCGATGTGGAAATTTGTTTGATTGTCATTAAAATATTCTTCAGCAGAAGAAACTAACATATTCACTTCATTTTCTTCATCCTATAAACGCGATATGCATAGTGCACTAACTGTACGCACCCTTTCTTTTACCGCACGAATTTTTTCATTTTTCTCTCACACTACGTCTTGTTTTTGTCAACGGCAAAGGCTGCGAATTTGAAAACTCTATACGACCTATTCTCGAAAACTAAGAACGACTAACTGAAACACAGGCAATATCTCATCGTACTAATCGTTTGTTAATAGTTCAACTCGGATTTGATAATTAAGAGTAAAGAGTAAGTAATACTTACAATTAAGTCATTATTTATATTAAGGTGGAATGTATGATATTTACGTTTAAAATAATTGCAGCAGTTTTAAATAAAAATAAATACATAAACTTAAATTCTGTTTATTTTAGACGTTTAAGAAAGGGTTTAGGAGGGCTGACAATATTGCAAATGTTAGATGCTTATCATGAGCTTTATGAGGTTTGCAGATACTCCAGGCGTTTTCAAAAATTCAAAACGAAATTTTATTTGACTAAATACAACCCTTAATAAATTACAAATCAGTTGCAACTAAATACTTGTTCATTTTCACATTTTGTTTGGCCAAAATTTTTAACTACCTGAACTGTCAAACAGTTTGACATACAGGTAAATGTCATTCAAAGCTCATTACAGCTGACTGCAGACGGAATAGCTTTTTTTCTAGGCTTGTTGCAATTGACTTTGTAAAAATCACTTTGTACCAATGCTATTACCAAGTAGATGTAGAACAAGACAATACAAATTGCTGGAAAATTTCATATTTATTTAATGTATAAGTAATGTAAAATTTTATATTTATTTAATGTATAAGTAATGTAAAATTTCATATTTATTTAATGTATAAGTAATGTAAAATATCTTTCCAATACAAATGTTGATGATATGGGATGTAAGACGTTTCCACCTGTTAAGCCTCAGCACTTCCTCTTCCTTTTGCGTTTCTTGTCGCACCTCGTTTTCCTCTTCATAGCTCTATTTCGTGGGCAACTAGATTTTCTTTTCCTTCTTGGAGTTCTACCGGCTTGTCGTCTATACTTGGCTTTTTCACCAGCCGGAAGCGCGTGCCATCGTCGCGCGCCTTCCATGGCTATGCGATTGGATGGCCAGCCACGGTGTTGCCTATGATATTTACGTAAAAACCTGATAAAAGGATCATCTGTCTTATTCGCTGGTCGACGCCCTTTGGGTTTGCAACTTTGCAGTTTCCTTTTGCAAGTCGAACGACGCTTTTTCTTGTAGTCGGAGATTCGTCTTTTGCGATTGCCACCACATCCACATGCCATTTTTAATATTAAATTGCTTTAGTTTCACTTTTGAATTTTGTAAAATAGTCGAAAGGAACTGAAAAATTTTAATAGTTCATTTGTAAAAGTCAAAGTAAATAAATCGGTTACTATGGGTAACGGGACATCCATTTTTGTTTAAACATTCAAATATATTTTGAAAAAAATTCAAGTAGGCAATCTGAAAGAAATTTAACCCTCCGGCGGGCGCGCTTTTTTGAATTACATGAGCGGGCGCGCCGCTGCATTTATACCGCATTTAGTTTTTCACATTTCTAGCTTGCAACTATCAAAGAAAATATATTTTATGTAGTAAAATAAGACAAATATACCATGCTTAATCACGTACGTACACGTACACATGCATGAAAATTGTAAACTACACAATAATATGAATAATTTAACAATAAATAAAAGTTACATGACCGGGCGCGCGCTGCGGCAAACACACCGCAAATTCAACCTGCTTCGAATCTCACGCCTGTAACAACTGACCGGAAATAGCATATGGCACCAAATCTGTAGGTACACGGAGCCAATAACATAAAGAAGGAATACCAAGACGCACAATATTACAGGGCTCACCATATCTTAGTTATAACAGTAAAATGAAAATTTGCGGCTTTTTGCCGCCGGCGCGCCCGCCGGAGGGTTAAATTTCATCATCAGTTACTGGATAGAACCTTTTTCGGCGACGAAGCCTGGTGTACCTTATCTGGATATGTAAATTCTCAGAATTTTCGCTTTTGGAGTGCCGAGAACCCGCACCAAAAATACCGGGAGAAGCTTTGATGAAGTTGTCCAAGTGTTTTCAAAGACACGACGAGTCGGTGGCTGAATATACAGTAAGATTGAAATCCCTAGCAAAAGAAATTCTAGACGAAGATTATCAAGGAGCTACAGAAGAAATGAAGGCAGGGTTGAAAGAGAAAAATAAACATCTGGTGCTGAACCAATTTAGAATAGGACTCAGGAGCAATTTGTTGAAGCAACTGGCACCTATCTTATTAACCACCGAAAATCTAGACATAGATAAAGCAGAAAAATTGGCAAGGCAATATGAGTTGTGTGAGACGATGGCTAACGCTAGAATTTCTTCAGGACCAAAGTTAATGGCGGTAAATTGCAGTTACTGTAATATGTCAAATCACAACACTTACAGTTGTTGGAAAAAGCCAAATGTTTCTAATCAACAAAATTCAAGATTTCGAACAAACTTTAGACCCCCACAGCGCAGTGCAAGGAATTTTCAGAACGATAACAGAGGCAATTTTTACTACAAACCAAGAGGCGGAGCCAAGGTAAATCGATTTTATCAAACACAGCAGGGAAGACAACAAAGAACAAATTACAATCCTAGAAACCAAACAAACCACTTGTATTAGAAAAATCAAAGGCAAGTAAACATGATTGAAGATGAACATTTAAACTGCAACAGACCATCGTCGGAAACTCTCGACGAGGGTCTCGAAACATCGCACTGAATCAACGTCAACAACCATTCATCCTACAAATCCCACAAATAAGATCTAAATTTAACAACAAAGTTCCATGCATTGTTTACTTATACATAAATAATGTTCCAGTAAAATTCCTTTTAGATTCAGGAGCGGCAATTTCAACAATTAAAGAAGAAGTAGTGGATGCTAACTTAATACGTGAAGCTAACAGTCTGCAACTACTGGATGCTACAGGACATAGAATACGTTCACTGGGAATTTTATCTGCAAAAGTAGGAGTAAACAAAGGAACTATGGTATGTACCCATGATTTTGTTGTTTGTGATCAAACGCTCCAAATTTCAGCAGAAGGCTTGTTGGGCCGTGATTTTATGTACAATAATATTGTGTTATACATGATTTTAAACAGAACATGTTGTTTATGTGGGATTGGGAGATTCCAATATATTATTCCAAGGATGAAAGGAAAACTCAGTGCGAGAATAAAATGAGTTATACACATTACAGACATAAAGATAGAAATGGCAAAAATAAAGGACATGGAGCGAATGAAGATTGTTATGAAGGTAATAATAATCAGTGCAATCTTGAGCGAAAGTGTTCAGAAGTAGAGTTTGGAATTAATCTGGGAATAAGCGGAAGTTATCAGGAAAGCAATAATAATCGTGATAACAAACAGCATATACAGCCCAGAAAGAAGGTGGTACCACAACACAGGTCACCAAAACAAGATCCTTGAAGAAAAAGAGATCGAAACAAGGGAAATCACCCCTAATTATGGTGATACCAAGTATACTAAAAACCTAGAGAAAGGTAAAGAAAAATGGAAAGGTACTCAAAGAAGTACTACAGCACAAAGCTGTGTAGAGAAAATACAAGATAGAAAGGAAAATATGGGGAAAAACATAACAAGGAATTATGAAAGTTTGATAAATAAAATGAATACGAAAAAGCAACAAGAATTGCAAAGAAAACAAGTTATGGTAGAAGCAAAAATACACGTGTATGGAGAATTAAGCGAGGACGAAGAAGACGTTGTACCTCATTATATAGGATTTAACGAAAGACAACGAATTTATGAGGAAAACAAGAAATTGGACCTAATAGAACAAGGGAAAAGAAAGTTTATGGAAAAGGTAAGCAATAACCATGAAACAGTTAAGATTGCAGAAATAAGTCAGGGTTCAAAGGAATCATATGTCAGTCAGCACCTGTAATGGAAATAAATTTGAGGCAGGTCTGGTAGAAAATGTAGGTCGTCAGCAGCAACATTTGAAAACCAGAAAAGATGAGGAATTACAAGAAGATTTACTAAATAAAAATATACAAGTAGCAGAAAATATAACAATTCCACTTAGAAGTGAAGCAAATATTCCAGTTAAAATTAAGGAAGGTATAAAAGGGGAATATTTATTGGTTGAACCAATTAAACTGAATATAAATGGAGTATATGCAGCAAGGACTTGCATCACAAACCAACAAATAGCAGTACTGAGAGTGGTGAATTTGAACGAATACGAAATTGATTTACAAAATAATCAAGCCATTTGCATCAGCAGAGCAAGTGACAGAAATTGTCGAGTATTCAGAAAGTAACAATCAGACATTACACATAAATGTAATAAATGAATCTGATTCAGATTGTATACCACAACAAATCGATTTGACACATTTAGACTACAGGACAAGGGCACTAGTTGGAGAACTGCTGAGGTGTTATCGAGACATTTTCGACGAAGGGGAAGGAGTTTTGTCAAGTGCAACAGAAGTCAAACATAAGATTATTACAGAAGACAATCCTCCTATTGTTAAACGACCATATCCTATACCATAGAGCCAACGAGAACAACTCAGGAACGAAATTAATAAACTTCTAAAAGCAAAAGTAATTGAGCCATCTACTTCTCCATGGAATGCTCCCATTGTGTTGGTAACAAAAAATCTACCAAATGGCGAAAAAAAAGTAAGAATGTGCATCGATTACAGGAAACTGAACAGCATAACAAAACCTGAATTCTTTCCTATCCCGCGATTAACGGAATCACTAGATTATTTGGGAAATTCTAATCTATTTAGTGTTTTCGATGTTACATCAGCATACCATCAGATTGACATGGACAAGGAATCAATTTCAAAAACGGCTTTTACGGCATTGGACCGACATTTTCAGTACCGTAAGATGCCATTTGGGTTAGTCAATGCACCCCGAACCTTCCAACGATATACGAATTTTACCCTGGCAGGGATATCTGGAGATGTTTGTTTGGTTTATTTAGATGACATCATTGTACATAGTGGAAAAGGAATAGAAGATCATATCAGGAAATTGAGCATAGTGTTCGATAGGCTACGTCGGGCAAACATTAAGTTGAAGCCCTCAAAATGCAATTTATTGAAAGAACAAGTAAAATATTTAGGACATATCATTTCAAAAGATGGAGTAAAGCCAGCTTAAGAAAAAATAGAAGCAGTACAAAACTTTCCAACCCCAACAACGGTTAAAAAGGTGAGAGAGTTCATTGGTCTTGTTTCATGGTATCGACGATTTATAAAAGACCTTGCAAGCATAGCGGAACCACTAACCAGGCTTACTAAAAAGGATGTAAAATTAAAAATTGATGCAGAGACCCTTAGTGCAATTCAACAACTTAAAAATGCCATAACATCAGAGAGCGTTTTGTGTTATCCCGATTTTAACAAGCCTTTTATTTTAGAAATAGACGCATCAAAAACAGGAATGGGAGCTATTTTAAGTCAGGAACACGAAGGATTTCATAGACCAATAGCATTCAGCTCCAAGAATTTTAACAAAGCTCAATTAAATTGCAGTACCTCAGAAAAGGAATGCCAAGCAGTAGTGTTTGGAATACAACAGTTCAGGTGTTACTTGTATGGCAGGAAATTTACAATTATCACAGACCATAAGGCGTTAGCATGGTTACTATCAATTAGCGACCCAAGTTCTAGGCTTGCTCGTTGGAGTTTGAAATTGAGCGAGTACTCCTTCAATATTATTCATAGAAGTGGCAAGAAACACACAGACGCGGATGCTTTAAGTCGAGTATATGAAACAGAAGAACCAAGAATTACAGTAACAGAGTTTATGGAACTCCGAAAGAAATAGTTAACAACAATGTAACAGAAGAAGAGGGAGATTTATTTGGATGTTGTGAAAATTACGCTCTAGCCCATTGCGTATAGGAAGATTTAGCCATGGGAAAAGATATTGCAGTGCGATTTAAAGAAAAATTCGGTTCAATTTCAGAACTTAAAACTCAAAAACAGAAACATTTGTTATATAGAAATATTTACTATTTAATAACTAAGAAGAAATACTACAATCAACCAAGCTATGATGCAATTTGGAAAACATTACATAGTTTAAGAGAGCATTTGCTTAAATTAAAAGAAAAAGTGATTGCCATACCCAGAATTGCGTGTGGAAAAGATGGTCTAGACTGGAACATAATTTACGACATGTTAAAATTTATTTTTTCAGGAACACCTATAAAAATAATCGCCTATTATTTAGCCCCACAACTTCAACAGTTATATACAGTATAAAAACTAAACAACCTGCATGCATGCCGAGTTGGGAAAAGGAAGAGATTCGAAAGAAGCAGGAAGAGGATGAATTTTGCAAGAGTATTCTGAAGCAAATTGAAGGACAGGGTGAAGAGTGCGGATTTTATATAGACAACGAAGGATTACTGTTCAAACTTAACGAAGGGCAACAAGATGTGCTTGTGATTCCAAAAGTATTAATAAGTAAAGTTATATATGATTTTCATGCTTTACCATTTATTGGACACCCTGGTGGCGATAAAACGTTCACATATATTAGGGACAGATGTTACTGGCCACATATGAGAGCGGATGTAAATGATTTTGTCGCTAAATGCCATGCATGTAACCTCCGGAAGACATCCCCACATCTAAGGAAGGCACCATTACAACCATTTTCAGAAATTTCAGAACCTTTTCAGCTATGTTGCATGGATATTGTTGGCCCATTTATAGTTTCAGATGCTGGAAATAAATGTTTGCTTACTTTTCAGGACTATTTTTCGAAATACGTTGAAGTAATTGCAATACCAGATCAAACTGCCAATACTATTAGCAGAACGTTTTGTTCAAATATAATAGCGAGGCATGGGACGCCGGAAAAATTAGTGACAGACCAAGGGGCAAATTTTGTAAGTAATGTATTTAAGGAAGTATGTAATGTTTTAGGAATTCAGAAGTTACAAACAACAGCATACCACCCCCCCAGTCTAATAATGTGGAGAGATCGCATCGAGTATTTAAAGACTTTTTGGCACATTACATTTCCAAAGGGGGAAGAGATTGGGATGCATGGATACCATTTTTAATGATGTCATATAATATGTCGGTACGCAGTTCTACAGGATTCACTCCATACTTTTTAATGCATGGTCGAGATCCTGTATTACCAATGGATAAAATCTTCACAAGAAGAAAAGTCGATTATAATTTGGAAGAAAATTTTGTTGCAGAACTTTTAACTAGGCTAAATGTAACATTTACGCAAGCCAAAGAAAATATGCAAAAAGCAGCAGGGAAAAGAGCCATCCAGTATAATAAAACCGCAAAAGAGGCAGAGTTTAAATTGGGGGATTTGGTTTATTTGGAAGATACCAGTTCAAAGGTAGGGCAAAATCGGAAGTTACAAGCAAAATGGAATGGTCCACATCGTATAATTGAAGTAAAAGGTCCTGTAACATTTAAAATTAGAGAAATAGGAAAAAGGAGAGAACAGATCGTACATGCAAATAGGTTAAAGGTATGTAAAGGCAATTTGGAACAAATAACATCAGGAAATGAATATTACATATATAAGAAACTCAGCCAAGCAGATAGATAATAGCAGTTCAGAAAGTGAAGACGATGCAGTGCACCCAAGAGATGTAACTTTTACTATTCTCCAAGGTATAGATGGTTATAACAGGTATCTTAAACATCAGCAATATACAGAAACAAGCAAGAAACCGAGGAATTGGCGATTAAATGTTAATCCTCAAACAGAAAAATTTAAAGCAGGAAAACAGGGAGCAGCTAGGCAATTTAGAAAGTCTGGGTTCTCTAAATCAAGACGGCGTAAGAATTTCAGCTCGCCGTAGACATCATTCAAGTCAAAATTGAAAAGATAGAGAGATGCATCCCTAGCATTGCATTTTCAAAATTATTCAAAATGTATTTTAAGTAAAATAAGAACTAAAGTCTTATTTCATTTAAATGTCATGATTTAATTATATAATTAGCATAGAAAATTAGATAGGAAGATAGAATAATTTAGGAAGGTATTTCAGTTACAGAAAAAGTTCCAAAGAATAAGCATCATACTAGGATATTTCATAATTATGGGAAGTACGTTGATAGCATATGATTGTAATAGTAGTGAAACCAATATCACAGCCATATCAATGAATCCATAGCCATGGGTCACCAGTAGCGGGAGGACTGTCAACAAACATTTTCACCCTGGGGGCTGAAAAATGCATAAATCTTCATAAAGAAAAGACAGCGACTCTTTATTATCAGGGGATCGGAGGTATTACAATGAATGGGACCATTTTAGCACCCTTAACTTTCTTGGGCCGCATTAGCACAGATGGTAAATGCAAGGGCTCCACTTATACAGAAAATGGAAATTAATGGGAAGATGTTGTCATCCAGGCAACAATTAAATTTAAAACTACTAGAGATTATATGGCATTGTCTATATATAAAACGTTTGGTTGTGGTTTTACCTTACTGGCAAGTCTTTGGAGCACACTAACAGTATTTGTCATGCACCACACAGCAACTATTGTCCAAAGGGATGGCAGCACAATGCAAGAGGCAGGCGAACAGATGGAGGCCACGTTTGAACCTACAGCGCCGCAGGCTTCAATTGTCAATATTCCGGAGGCAGCGGAGAGCGGGTTCATAAGCAGAGAATCTTCAAAGGTCCAACCTCCTTTAGGCCAAGTCATGATATATCCAAGCCTGGGAAATTACCAATCCTAGTCAACATTCCTAAAAACATTCCAAGCACAATTTCATTTTCCTAATACATAACCACTTCTTCTTATTCATTTCCTAATCTAGTCATCCTGCTTGCTTCAATCTATGTAAAAAGCAACAAGTGGATAACCACACACAACTCACAGAATTAACCTTGCCAAACCTATACAGGAAAAAAGTGAAAATCTGACACAAAACGAGGAGGCATATAACTTACCTTATCAACGTCTTCTGAGCGACAACAGAGGCAACTTATAGTGATGACCGCAACCAATGCGGATTTTGCCGCTGGACTGCTAAATCTCAATTTTACTTCTCCGCCTTCCAACTTCAACATGTATGTATCTGGAGTTGGGCTGGCAGTTTCCTCGATCATATGAAAAGCCATCGCTGTTGAAATGTGAGGCCGTCCAAGTAGTGAATAAAGATCCTTCTTAACCTTGTGCAAATAATCACAACTGCTTCCCGTTCTGCCGTGCCGTTCAGCATTGTCATCGGTTCTAGACGACACAGTAATGCCTTCCCACGCCATGTTAGCATTAGCACGAGCCATATTTATTAGACAATTTCTACAAACAAAGAATATTCCTAGCTCGATGCACTGCTTCGTTTCAAGGTACTTACCGAAATGTGGCATTAAACTTTCGGAATAAATTCATTTCTGGTAAGGCCATAACGAGCGAAAAGTGACACAAAAACCAATCTATGTTTATTTACAAAAAGATTCTGTAAAATATCACCTAGAACGCGTTGAAAATCTAAAGCAAAAAGTTAGGTTAGATATTCGTTTTTATAAATGGAAATGCTCAGATGTAATCAGTTGGTATCATTGCTTGGCGCATGCGCATTTCATCAGGATCGGTGTTACAATTCCCGGTTCCTCTGAACGAGAAGCGAAACGCAGTATTAAAATAATGGCCGAACTATTCTGAACCGTCAGTCGTTATTTATTATTGTTAAGGTTGCAAATATTAGCAAATTTAAAATTATTTTTCATCTAATTTAAGCTTAAAGTTTATGTTTTATTTTAGTAATACATTTTTTTCGAAGAATAGGTCTTTTATTGGACCTTCGCCATAATTTGGTAAATCACTGAGTTACAATTGATAGCCGGCCGAACTATTTTGGGCCTGGGCTCGTATTGCTGATGTTTTAAATTGTACAATTCTTCATAATGTTGTATCACAGAAATGATGGTAGCATCATCCATTTTTGTTTTCGTTATTACTAACTTATTAATTTAGTGTTTTAATTACTCAGATATTCAACTGCTTATAAACTGTACCAATATTTCAGTCAAACTTGCAGCGCTTTACGTTTTGCAAGTTAATACAGGTGATGCCGTCATCAACACACACCGCACCTCACGGATTTGATGGTGTTTCGACGATGTGATTCCGCATTCCGTTTATGCGATCCTTCCGATGCGGATAATATGCGATACTCAATAGTATTTGTATTACATATGATAGCAAACAAAAATGCGATCCGTCCGTTCCGTGTGATGCGAATAGTAAGCGCCTACCTTTACAGGTATTAACAAGCCAGGCAAATGTTTTCCTTAGTCTTACAACTAAAAGCCCAAAATATCGCTGGTAATGGTTACCCAATTTAGCATTAACATAATGTTTCATTTAGATCGAGGGTTGACGTAAAAAATACAGTGCGCGGTGCTCTTGTTACAGCTTACTTTTACCTTAGTTAATCAATATCATAATAAGTAGATAGATACGAAAGCGTTGTAATTATAATATTCTAAAAGTATATTAATTTAGCTAGATGTTTGTGTTTGGTAGTTATTGTGAAAGCATATGCTAGGAGGAGAGTAGGTACCTACCGTTTATAGTAATATACTGTGGTGATATACCAGTGCTGATATCTTACTTCAACAGGATTTTGTAATTTGTGTTACTTATGTTTTAATTTTACTTGGTTTATAAAATAATGACTGGCACATCAAAGCATGTAAACAGGAATGTTTATTCTATTTTTAGAATAAACGTTGGCATAGGACAAATAAGATTCCTGAAATGTTTTAATTGGCGAGATGTCAGGGTTGTCGGGGAGATGAAAAAAATAATAAAAGAGTTGTTTTAAAAAGATAATAAGCGTCGGATGTGTTTGAGAAACACTGTAATCCGAGCTTATATTTGAAATTCTAAATCATTTAATAACAAATGTTAATTTGGTATGGATTATATTAAGGCATTGTAATATTATAAAACTATTAAACTTGGACTTTGTTGGGAACTTGGAATCTTTTATTTGAATACTGGTAGAGATTATGACAACGCGGTACGAAGGTGATATGAAGGTATGGAGTTATAATTATTGAGCGACCCAGAGACCCTATGAGAGCTAGACCGGTAGAGAATTGAAGTTTGGTTTGACAGAAGCTATTACTGTATTGGGGGTGTACGTAGCTAATTGTACACGTTAATACTGTTATCACTGGTAAAGAGCAGTTATTATACATAGCAATACATATAGCGTTAATGTGTTATTCATCGAGAGTTGTTATTCTACGGTGGTAATCGTTGTATATAGTCACAATATATAGCAAAAAATACGATATAATGCTATAATTTCCAACATTATCAACAAATTAGCAAACTGTATCTCATTTCTAGTATACACAGCGTGTAAAATTCGTTGAGAGTTGTTATTCTACGGTGGCAATCGTTGTATTTAGTCACAATCTATAGCCAGTGGCGGCTCGTGAGTTAAGAAAGAGGGTGGGCACAAGAAAAAACTTACCTATTTTTTGTACATAAAATCCATTCTCCTATTTTTCATGCTGGAAAAGACGTCTATGACTTTGTTGTCAAAATCCGGGATAGACTGGACGAACTTCTTTTCTATTGATAGGACCGCCAATGCGTTCAGTCGATCTTCTGACATTGTGCTTCTCAGAAAAGTTTTAATGCGTTTGAGGGTGGAAAAACATCGTTCACATTCTGCTGTCGACACGGGCGTTGTACAAATAATATCCAACAGTTTATATGTTTCCGTCAAAACCTTTTTTAGGCTGTTGTCTGCTATGAACACTAAAAGTGGCAAAATACCATCTACGTCACACATGTCATCGCGCTCATAAATTGCTGAAAGTTCACTTTTCAACAGTCACAATCTATAGCAGAAAATACGTTAAAAAGCAATCAATTTCAACAATATGAACTAATTAGCAAATTTTGTATAATTTCTAGTACACAGCATGTAGAATTCGTTGAGAGTTGTTATTCTACGGTGATAATCGTTGTATTTAGTCTATCTATCATGTGTATAACAATGCGGTAAAGGAATCGGGGGTTGATGTAAACATTACAGTGCGCGGTGCTCTGGCTAATAGATAGTAAATTGCTCAGGTACCACGTTAGACAGACTTAAAAAACTGCTGGCAGTAATTTACTTCCGACGCTGCTTTGCTTAATCAGCTTCTTTTTACCTTAGTTAATTACTAACATAATGGGGTAGATATGAAACCGTTGTGTTTATAATGTTCACCAAGTATATTAGCTAGATGTTTGGTTAGGTTGCTATTTTGAAAGCATATGCTAGGAAAAAGGAAAATTATAACCCCTAAGGATGGCTTTGCTGCTAAATTTGAAAATAACATGTGATAGCTTATGGATTTGCATATATTTTGAGCTAAACATCAAACTGGCACATATTTGCTTTTATTACTAATTTACGTGTAGAAAAACAAAATTTATTTTTAATCATGTATGATATTAGCACAGTTCAAATTGTGACAAGGAAGAACATCTATTCTAGTATGGCAGATTGACGCATTCTAATGTTTTTCGTGCGTTTATGGTCTGCGGGAATTTTCCGCAAAACGATTGCTATCTTTAGCTACTAGCTGCACAGAGGTAGACGGCGGTACATTGTAAGAATTACGATTGAATATTCTGTTTTTTTTTGAAATTATTTATTATTAAATTCCTCTTAGCACTAAAACTTATAAAATATCCAAACTAATTTATTTGTGTACAAGATAGTTGAATAATAAATAAAAAAAATTGACAACGTTTTGAAGGGATTTTTTGCAATAACAGAAAACAGGAAATGCAGCGAGTCACACTGTATATGTATTTAAAAATATTTTTACATTATGCGCATTTTGGCACCTATTAACAGAAAGAAAACAATCCAAATTATTTTAATTATGCCAATATTGGACATTGACGCCCAAATAAGCAACTCTGTACATACAGGGTGTCTCTAAATTATAGGTACAACTCTGAGGACGTTTTCTACAACTAAAAATAAGAAAAAAGTTCCTATAAACATGCGTCCGGAAAACTTCGTGGCGCAGGTCAAGAGGAGGAATAAAATTAGTCTTCTGGCGATAACTCAGTGAGTCTAGACTGATAGCTTGATCGTCGTAGCTGAGTAACAAAACATTTCCGTACACATGTTTATAGGAATGCTTTCTCTAATTGTTGGCTGTAGAATACGCACTCAAAGTTAGTATTTGTAATTTAAGGACACCCTGTATACGGGGTTGAGAAAACGAGTAGTACCTCTTCCTTTACTGTATTCTATCAATTTTTGAAGATATTTTCATTAATCCTTAGTGTAGGGAGTTAATTATTTAAAATACTTTATATGGTAACGTTTAGGTTGGTATCAAGGTCATATAACCAATAACGTAAATATTAACGGTAGCCTTGCATTTTCCTAGTGTCGAAGTATCGAAATTGTAAATAAATATTTTAGCAGACTGTGATATAAGTATTTTACGATTATATATTATAAATATACCGCCAACAAGATGTCTAACAAATTTAATGCGTAAGTCGAGGATGTAGCATTCAAGCTAGCACTGTTTATGCTTCGTATGTTGTAACAGATTGAAACACCATGTGGAAAATTCTGACCGTTCTGACAGCGGCAGTGGCGATGACGATTTAGGTTGTAATAACGTAACCGACCTGGGCCCGGTTGAGTACCCTTCAGGCGAACACAAACTCCAACACCCATACTGCCTGTGGTTTTCAAAGCGACCGACGATGGTTCGAAATGCTCAAGTGCAAGGGACACAGGGGTACAGTCAAGCCTTGCGGTTGGTCGGACAGGTGGCTACAGTGGAACAGTGGTGGGCCCTGTATAGTCACGTCGTGCGTTTGCAAGACCTCCCACCACACACAGATTTACATCTTTTCAAAAAGGGTATCCAACCCATGTGGGAAGATCCAGCCAACACTAAAGGCGGTAAATGGGTATGTATTTTAGGGTGCATTTTGTGGTGCAATTGTACTAAAATTAATTTGGTTTTTAGGTCATAAGGCTAAGGAAAGGACAAGTAGGGAGAGCTTGGGAAAATTTGTGCATGGCAATGCTGGGTGAACAATTTATGGTAATTATAATTTAGTTGTTTGTTTTGATTCACATCAGTAATTATTATTAATCTCATCTTACAAAACCAACTTATACTTGCTTGTACATGTATTGTCAAACAATAATTGTGGGTTATTTCAGGCTGGTAATGAAATATGTGGCGTAGTAGTATCAATTCGTTATCAAGAGGATTTACTTAGTATTTGGAATCGTACAGCATCCGACCAAGCTACTACGGCACGTATTAGGGATGCTTTAAAAAGGTTACTTAATTTACCTTCGAATGCTACAATGGAATATAAAACACATACTGATAGTCTCAAGTAAGTGAAGGCATATGGACGTTATTAGAACTGTAACCTCCACTAAATTCTAGACACATGTATAAAGTAGCGATTGCAAAAAATAGTGATCCCACTCCAGATGTGTATCCTGTAGTTACTCCCGATTCCCTTCAATTTTCCTTTTAAATCTCCTCTTGTACGTGTATTTTATAAATTTGCAAGTAAGATACTGTTTCTGTTGTACATTGTAAGGTATTTTAGTGAACTCTACTTTCAGGGCTTGGAAGACTTTGCCCAATAATGCGTTGAAGAGTTGATTAAAGTTTCACAATTAAAAAGAAAATTATTAAAGCCATTGTTAACGGTACAAAAAAGTGTTTTTTTTCCAAAGTAATTGTGCACCCAATACACCTAATAGTTTTTTGACAATTGTGTTTTCTGTTTCAAACTACAATCTAAAAAGGAATAATAATGATACGACAACAACGGTAGATTATTGAATTATTGGTAAATCAGAGCTGAAGTATATTAGAACTAGATGATGTTCAACAAAAATTTTAAGTTGCTGATTTTTATGTTTTATTAAAATGTAATTACGTCGACGTTAAATAAATGGAACGGGTTTAGAGTAAAAAGAAATCGCATAAATTGGTTTAGATGTAATGAGAATTAGACGTAATGGTATATATAATATAATTGACCTAACCTACAAGTTTTATTTATTTGACGTCCACAGTTTTAATTATAATATTAAAAGCGTTGATTTTATATTAATAAACCGTTGAAAATTATATTATAATTTGATTTAAATAATTGGTTTTTATTTGCTGCATGAGAAGCCTATCGAACTAAAATTAACTGTAACAACAAAGTACAAATTGTTTGAAGTAAAAGATAACTGCGGGTGATCCTGGTAGATACGAACAAAAGTAAGGAATAAAGTATAGAATAATAAAATTTAAGGCGTGTAAATTATTTTAATTAGGTTTTCTAAGAGAATCGCATACTAAAAGGTCCTGTGATCTGTGAATCTGATGCTCGCCTTAAACTACTCAAAATTTACTAAGTGGTGGTTGTGGTAGATGAATAATTTATAATGGAAGAGGTTTA
This sequence comes from Limonius californicus, assembly GCA_014611495.1. Taxonomy (NCBI): domain Eukaryota; kingdom Metazoa; phylum Arthropoda; class Insecta; order Coleoptera; family Elateridae; genus Limonius; species Limonius californicus. The sequence continues at coordinate 6,129 of JABXWE010002573.1, read as the reverse complement.
TTATGAAACAATTTTATATTATTGAAATATGCAAATTAGAACCGCAAACCAGTGGCGGCTTGCGGGTAAAAGAATAGGAGAAGCGCTATTAGAATAACCCTAATAATAACAAATAGAAAAAATATAATTCAATGTCAGCTTACCTAGTTTTTGTAGTCCAAGTCTATCCTTCTGTCCTTCAGTGCAGCAAAATTATTTATTACGTCATCATAGAATGATTGATTTTTATTAATTCTAATAAGAGTTCTTTTGATTTGAAATATTTGTCAAAGAAGAAAGCCTATCTTGAGATACTGCATCTCATAAGTACGTTTTTATTCGTTTAAGGCAAGAGGAAATTCTTTCCACTGATGCACTTGTCGACGAAATAGTTTATATGGGGCAAAACAATTTGTAGGCTTTGGTAAAAATTTCTCTGTCCTCATTGAGATTTTCTAGTAATTCTTGGGTCTATAGATTGGGGTAATTTTCATCGGCATAAAGAAGATTTAACTGGTTTTTAAGACGCTGACTTTTTGTAAATATTTTGCCATAAAATTGACCTAAACTTTCAAATGCTTTAGACGGAAAACACGAATCATATTGTTCTAATTTCCGATTTCGTAGTATCGGCCAAAGATATGAATTGTAACTTATCGCAGTCTTGAAACCTTACTTCCATTTCCATTACAATGTGATCCACTACTTCATAAAACAAAATTCTATATTTTCTTCTAATGTCATTATTTGTAAGGCTAGCGTATTCCCGCTTAGGGCGCTTAGAAATATCGATTTGTGGTATTTCTATTGCCTCAGTCTTTTCGAAGAGTGTATCAAAGAAATCGTCATTCCTTTTCCTCTTTAATAGTTCAATAGTTTTATTAATTTTTGTGACACAAAAATTAATATTCAATGATTTCTTTTGGAGAATATCAAATAATATTTAAGTGAGAGAGAAAATATCATTAAATACTACAGCTAAAATGGGAATTCAAAATTGTTGAAATCGTTTAAAAACCGACGGTCAAACCCGAACATGTAGTTCAGCGGCTGATTGCGACTGAACTCTTCACTTGCGCGATTCACCGTGAACCAATTGTAGATATTGATGTAGGCGCTACCTTGGCAGCGGAGATATAAGTGTAGAGTTAAAATACGATTGAGGCCGACTGTTAACTACAATTGCACGAGTGTTGTAGGTAAGATTTTTTATGGTCACTGCGTTCACGCTCGACGGACTGAATTTAAAATTTAAATTTTAAATACAAGTGGACCAGAAAAAATGTAATCTGTTTGTTTTCACTAAGCTTATTGTATCTAGGATTATGTATGCCATAAATAATCGATTCCCAATAGGTGCAATGCCGATAAATAATTTGTTATGTAATTTAAATAAATATTCGCAATTGAATGAAAATTTTAGGTGAAGAGGCACTTCAGCTACTTCACTTGGCGAGCCGCCACTGTTGCAAACTAACGATGAAATCCCAATTAAAAAGAAGTGACTGCAGTATCGAATTTACATTGCCGGACTCCCACTTAAACCAAGTGTTAATAAATACTTTAAGGGCGCATATTGCATTAATTATTATCCAGATATGAGGCATCATCACATGTATTGTAAATGTTTATTAGTAAAAATTTCACATTTAAATAAACAGACCTTATAAAACTAGAAGGAAAATGAAACTGTTGCTTTTCTGGATTTTCAATACATATGTATAAACAAAATGGCATAATATTTCTATAAAAAGTAAAACAATTATTTTTTATAGTAATACAGTGAACATACTTTAATATAAGTTATAATCAATAAAAAACAATACTAAAACGGAACTCCAAAATTCAGTAGTCGAAATGATACTTCTTAAGTGTCGCGATAACGATACTCAATACTTTTTTCAGAAAATATCGCGATACCGATAGTCGATACTTAAAAAAGTATTCCTATATTTTTAGCGATATTTTTTGTTGGGAAAGGGAGAATAAAAAATAAAAATACGCGTTAATTAACCACTTCAATTTTTAAACGAATGCTGATGTAGTGACCCGCATTTATGATTATGTTTACATTCTCACAGACAATTGAACTTTTAGACATTACCTTACACCTTAGGGTAGAAGGTTTTTTGATTATACAGGGTGTCTCAGAAAGAATGGGCCAGCGTTTAGTCATAGATTCTTTAGGTAAAAATAAATCGATTAAACCTAATATACCTTAGGCAGAAAGTTCTTCCTTAAGAAGTTATAGGGCCTTAAAGTTCAATTTTTTATTTTTTCTTTTTATTGTAATTTCCACAAATCTAAAGATATTTCTTTGATTTGGTACACCTACTTACTATTATGCAATACAGTGACAGAATTATTTTCATTAACCAGACTTGACCGTAAGAGGCACTTAACCTACCACTGAAATCTTATATTAGCTCTAACTTTGTTATTAGTGGAAGATTTTAAAATTTTAGGATATTTTCTGAAAGAATTACAATTATAAGGTATTCTTAGTTCATACGCGTAAAGGCAACCGTTTGCCTTAAAATGCTTGTCCAAGTTTTGGGTTGTCGTTACGAAGTGCAATTATCAGGTAGCCATGATCACAAAAACAATGGGCAGTGCTTCTGACCTACAGTAAAGAACAATGCTAAGTCAATTAAATACTTTGGTGTTATAGAAATTATAATTTTAATTTCTGTTTTGTTTACGAAAATGCCTCGACATAACGTGCGCAGTGCAATTAATCCACAGTTATTAGAGTGACAAAAATACTCTGAGATGGGAAAAATTGAAGATAAACCCCGCAGTAGTCGTCAAAAAAAAACATCAGTGAGAGACGACAGTGTGTGCGGAGGACTAGCACACACAAGTCTTAATTAGACTGATTTAACCAAAATATGGTCCAAAGCTACTGGTTAAGTGCATATGTCGAATCCAGAAGATGTAATTGTACATTTCATGAAAAGGACATCCACTTTATGAAGCGACTCCTCATACAGTTTTCCGCCAGCTGGACAAAAATCCCATCCATTTCATGAAGTGGAACCCATCCTCTTTCAGATTGGGAAATTATACGAGACTACAGCATTTGGATAAGCAAATTGTCCATTTCATGAAAAGGTGGGATAGAAAACAATATTTGGTGTAATATTGTCGGGTCGGCGCAAGTGGATGTCCACTATGTGTTCCCTGTTTTCGTACCTATAGCTATGTAGTGAAGTAGGAAGGAAAAAAGGGGTTTTTGTTTTTTTTTCTTTATTATGCTAAAAAAAAAACGATACTAATATATGTAAAAAAAATAAACGTTAAACATTCAAACAAAGAACAAACACAAATATTTGAGGAATACTACAACACTGTATTTTGTAATGAAAATTGTAACTTACTGGCACTTCCATATATCAAAGGTCAAAGGACCGCGAAAAAAATTCGTTATATAGAAAATTCGATATATAGAAAATAAAAAAAGATTATAGATAATCCTCTAATTCTATTTGTTCAGAAATATGAAGGTCGATTTTTAACTTTTCCCAGTTTCTGTTTAATTCTGAGATGAGCTGAATTTCATCTTCTTCTTCCCATTAGTGCATATTGTTTTCGGCAAAACCTGCTTCTGAAAAGCAATGTTTTATTGTCGACGATGTAACGTCGTATGTCCAAGCTTTAGATACTTCGGCGATGCAGTCCCCCAGTGTGATTAATTCCTTTAATGGTTGATTCTATTCCACTGCTTTGATAGTCCTAATTAGTATCCGCTTACGGTAATGAAATTTTAAATTTTTCATTACGCCTTGATCCGTAGGTTGCAATTTCGACGTCATATTGGGTGGAAAGTACACAAGTTTAACATTTTCAAGTTTCAAGTCATCGGCATTAAAAACATCTTGGCTGTCGTATTGTTTCAAAATGTTAAAACATTTTGTTTCCATATTACACAGTCTTCTTCAGTTACGTCTGCACTTTCACCCGAAATAATTTTGTGTACTATACCGTGTCTTATTTTAAATTTGTCCAACCATCCAGCACTTGCCTGGAAATTGGGTTGATTGCCTTTTTCTTAATTAATGGTCCGAAAACGGGAAAATTTTTGTCGCTTGTTATTTTCACCCACTTCAATACTGCTGCATCGATGTCTTCATACATACAGGATTTAAATCGTTTTCTGTTAGAATCGACTTCCTGGATTTGCTTGATAACACTTTCGCGATTTTTTAAATTGTTGAAAGAGTATTTGCTGGTATACCAAAACGAGCTGCAATTTCCTTCTTTTTTCCACCTTTGTCAACTTCAATTTTTCACAAACACTTAAACAACGTCTGCTTTGTTTTGCCATGTTAGCGAGCGATACACAATTGAATGGAATGAATACAAGATTCAAACTGTTCTTCAAGTTTTTGAATCTGTTCGTTAATGACTCTCAGGAATTTGCGATAACACCGCAAATCTGGGCAAACAAAGGGTTGGAAATTCTCTGGTAACCACAGGTAAGTAACTTTTAAATTCTAAGACAGACATAAGTAACCTAAGATTGGAATTTACAATACAACTGTTATCACTAAAGGGAAAAATAACACGTTTTTAAATTTTTAAATAAATAATTCGTTGAATAGAAATTCGAAATTGTATATAATGGGACAAAATAACGTTAAAAGTACTCACAGTGCCAGGATCCTTGAAAAAATTTGCTAAATAGAAAAATTCGCTAAATAGAAGTTTGATATATGGAAGTTCGACTGTACATAGATATACAGGGAATTTTTCTTTTTAGTATACATAGCCTATGTATACTTTTAAAAGAAACGCGTCAATTTCACCTATTATTTATGCAACCAACTATTCCGACAACTAAAAATCAGAAACAAACGTCACTATAGTTATGAATTATTTGAGTATGAAGGTTATGTTGATGCAGTGTTTATATTAAATAAGTATTTCACCTTGTAGGTATATAGGACGCAGATGATGACTTATTTATTAAATATAAAAATCGACAGGATGGTTCCGTAAGGTTCGTGCACATTATATTTCTTTTGTACAAAACACATACTTCAGGGCCAAGTGGTGTAATGGTCAGCATAGCTGCCTTCTAAGCAGTTGATCCGAGTTCAATTCCCGGCGATCGCAAACTTTTTTTAATTATTATTATTCAACGTAGCATAAAATATTTCATTTCATTTATTCGGTTAAAACGTAATTACTTTCAGTTTTTATTTTATGGGAATTTATTACGCATCCCTCTGATTTAAATTTTCTAACAATTGTTTGACACTAAGGCAAGCCGCGCACTAGCAACTTTTGAATTGACCAATTTAAAAGTTGCTCAACTAAAAAATTGATAGTCGCTTCGAAATCCGCGCACAATCGACTGGATAGTTGCCGTGGAGCCTCAAATCAAAATGGATTTCATAGAAGTAGCATGTGTTTGTGCATTAGTTATTAAAAAAAGAAAAAGGAAAAACAGACGCTTTTGGGTTCATCCCATCGTTGGTAAACGACTGTTCAGTGGACAATTTTATAAACTGTTTGACGATTTAAGTGAGCACCCAGACAAATTTTTCAAGTATTTTAGGATGAGCTGAACCAGTTTCAATACGTTGTTGGAAGAAAATAAAGAAATTAGATTATAGATAGATATATATTATATTAGATTATTATTACATTATATAATGCTCGACGCTTTTCCACTTCACAAATAAATAAATTTATGTCGAGAGTCGTTTTTCACGAAACAAATCTATTGCAAACGACGGGCGATCGAAATGCCGATCGAAGAGCAACTGATTAATAATCGCCAGTGCGCGCGGACAAGTTCATACCTGTGCGTTACATTGTTTCTAGCAACAGCAGCAACAATTGAATCGCCCTAAAAATGGAACCAGTTGTATCTTTTTAGTTGCCGCGACTAAATAGTTGCTGGTGCGCGCTTTTCAATAAAAATCAATGTGTTTTATTTCGGTCAATTTTAAGTTGCTCAAAGAAAGTTGCTAGTGCGCGGCTTGCCTTAATAAAGATTAATTTTATTTTTTAGCATTGAATTAATTTGATTGCTGTGGTCACAGCATGCTTGAGTTGTCTGTATAGTTGGTTGCCTACACAATAGGCGAATTTGACGCGTTTCTTTTAAAAGTATACATAGGCTATGTATACTAAAAAGAA
>JABXWE010002572.1:0-21657 GCA_014611495.1 Limonius californicus | reverse complement strand
CATACCACCAGGTTAGAGCAGGTCCCTCTAGGAGCATTGTGAGGCCTTTCAATGCATTGGCATCGCTGATTGCCTCGCAGTCTTTTTATACCTCGATAGCTTCTAAGAATGCGTGGACATCTGAGGATCCATTGAACCGTGTTGTACACTTGGAGAACGATCCTGGAGTGGGTTGACTGTGTGAAACTCGGCCGACAGATTCTAGTAGTAACTGGAGCTGCTCCATGCTGAGTTGGACTGGGGCTCCTTGTGTGTTAGCCATCTCTCTCTGTTTTCTCGTCTCGGATCTCGTCACTCTGCGGTCTTCTCTTGGTTTGTCCGTGATTCGGCTACTAAGTTGGGCGCCACTTGTGGTAGCCAGGCTTTCAAACGGGTGATTTAATTGAAAGCAGTAGGCTGAGAACACTTTGAAAATTGTGAGCTATGATAAACCAGCGTAAGCTGAATAAATCGAACTCGATAAAAATTGTAATAGATGATTTATTAAAATCAAACTATAGGTTCACAGAACACAAACAAAATAGAACAGTAATAATAACACAAATATAACGTTGAAAGAACGATGGAAAAAATAAGCGGTGCGTTTCGAGTAAGTTCTCAACGAGGAGAAGCGAACTACAGTGGGCGATTGCTTGCCTTCAGAGCGGGCCGGCTTCTGCTTTTAAGCGCGAAAGACATTATCTTGTGTAGGGATATTTGCGGACAGCGCGCTCTCTAGTTGGTGTGCGGTAGATGGGTAGTTGAGAGTTCAGGTGCGGGCCTGGACTATAGTGGTGTGGGGCGTAGCTAAGGTGACGCGTTACAAAAGCTATATACAGTGCGGTAATTCAAACATAATTAAACTACAAGATATTTTTTTAAAGTATCTGTTTATGGTCTTCTTTATGGTAGTGTCAGTATGGTAAATCTATTTATTCATAATTCCAATAAGCCAATATCAAAATCACCCGAATTTTCAAGTACCTATGGGTTTGCACAATTATCTGCATCAAATGAAAGCAAATTTTGCACATTACTATATTTAATAAGCATACGCAAAGCGAAATGTTAGTCTAAATTGCGTAGTAGGATATTCGGAAGACTTAAAAAATTACGAATTTGAATTTAACACATCGCCCAAAAACGTTGTTATGCAATATCCAAGACTGCATAGGTAAATTCTGTGAAGAGTAATTCAAAGTTATTAGTATTACAATTTACTTTCGGCTTATACCGTGTCATTTGGGAACTACACCCAGCATTATCAGGTAGCTAAGGCCCGACCTGTAGCTTGTCTGTCTTTACAAGATTTGCTCTAGAAGTTTGAGCCATATTTGTTCGTACGCCCTGCCCGCCTAAACAGAGCCGTGTGCTTAGATTATGTAAACCTTGGGGCGGACAAAGATTTGATCTTAATGTATTTAGTTTGCCAGGACAATAATACTTATGCTTATGCTTGTTAGCTGTTTGTGAACCCATACAAACTAACGTTTCGCAAGACATTGCAGCTTGCATCTTCAGAGTGATAGAACACTGAACTCAAATCCGGGAAGTAGATTGTAATACTGACAGTTCAACAAACCGCAAAAGCCTCAAAGAATATAATTCTAAGTTAGTCTAATTTCGTACCCATCCAATGTCATTTTCCTTTTACACGTACGGGGTCCCAGGGTGGCCCACCGAAATCGAAACAAGAGTGGGATCATTTTCACGCTAAAAATTTTAAAATGCAAAGGGTAGCGAAAGACATACCATTTGAAAGGTCAGTGAATTAGCTTTACAGTAGTGTCTTCTTTTGGATTCCGAGCATTAGTTTCCGCGAAGATGCAGTTTAAAATGTTGTGGTAACCAATGTTCTAGAGCATTTATGAAATGATTGGACGGTATTGGTTTACTATAGGTTGGCGGACACACTTAAATGCTCCTCACATCAGCGTCAAGCTGTATTTCGGAATTGTCGTTTTATTTTAACATTTAAAATGGTTTATTCGATTTCAGAACGAGTTGAAATAATTGCGTTCTTCTTCGAAAACAATGAATGTGCCAGTATAAGCGCCGAATGGTTCACCGAACAACATGCAAATAAGCATGTGAATGGCAAATATGTCTTCAAGTCAGCGACAAAATTTTGAAAGTCCTAGCCTGTCGTAAATGGGAAGCCAAATTCTGAAAATCCGATAAGTACTGCAGCGGTAGAAGTCGTGGTTCTTGGCTACGTTCTCGTCGATCCTACGTTAAGTACAAAGCAAATGACGATTGTATCGGGTATTAATCGAACCAATATTTTATCTCTACAATATTAATTTGTTATAAGAACTTAATGAAGACGACTTTGACCGCCGTGTTGTTTTTAACGTCTATTTTTTCGGCGAATACACTCTTTTCGTAAATGGTACAATCAATCGCCATAATTGTCGCTGATGATCAGATTCTAATCCGAGGATGTTTCACGAAACACAAACCCGACATCCTGAAAAATCAAATGTTTGGGTTAGCATTTTTAGTGATCGTCTCGTTGGACCTTTTTTCTTACCTGGCAATATAACTGAACGGATGTACTTGGAATTGTTACTAATATTGATTCAATATTAACTGATATTACAGAGAATGATAATCATTACCTCAAAGATTATTTGATATTCAAATAGGACTGAGCCTCTCCACAGTTATGCACTGGTTATTCGACAGTATTTGAATCAAGGGTTTTCGGGTCAATGGATTGGCAGAAAAGGCGCTATTGAATGGCCCCCAAGGTCTGCAGATTTATATTAGCTAGATTTCTTTTGATATAGTCATCTAAATAGTAAAATTTACGTAATTCAACACAATTCTTTACCAGATTTATGATAACGTATAATCAACGAATGCCATCTAATCATTCTTCAGAATTTCATTTTGAGCCGATTCTTTATTACAGGATGGATGTTGGTGGTGTTCATTTCGAAGGTTTACTACCCTGCAACTATGGACTGTATTTTCGGGGAACCCCAATGCTCGGAAGCCAAAAATAAAATCACTAATGTAAAAGTTAATTCATTTAGCTTTCAAAGAGTATGTCTTTTTATGCCCTTTACCATTTACAATTTTCAGGCTCAAAATCACGCCAATTTTGCGGTTGAAGATATATGAAACACATCAAGCCTTTTCTGTTTTCGATGGCCCACCTTGTATATAAAACTAAGCTGTTCAAATAATATACCGTAAAGAATACCCTATTACATGAAGTTATTTTAGCTTTATACTTTAAAAGCTTGTGGTACAGTAAACACGATAACAAAATTAAACTTCGAAAATACCATTACAGGATAAACTATTTCTACGGCATGTAAGCTTTCCCTGCTTTCGTTAATCATAGTCCGTATATTCGTAAACTTTTTAAACTCGTTGCTGGTTGTAACTTGGATCTGTATTGAGTTAGATTTTAATAAGGAATATTTATATATTAGATGCAGTTACGGTTTTTTTGTAGCTCACTACCTCTACAGACTGGCGCTGGAATCTGTAATCCCGTAATGAAGTGCCCATTTTACCATACCGATATACATCTTAATTTTTAATGATGTTTTAAATAAACCCTGTGTGTTACTCGAGGTTACTCATTCACTAATACTCTAAATTAACAGCTACTTGCTGTTGACATAAGTTTTAGGGACACCCGTTATAATTAGAAGCGCTCTACCGGCAAGTGATATAATCATTTTTAAGAAGTTGTAATAAATCGCATTATTTACTTAATGATTAGCTATTTAAATTTAGCAGGCAAATAAATTTAAACTGTAATATATCAGAAAGTAATTAAATACAGTGCAACCTGTATCATGGCTGTCCAACATAAAGCCCGTGGGCCACATGCGGCCCACGGATTACTTTTGTGTGGCCCTCCTATGATCTTTTTGATTTTCATGCTCACTGCCTTTCCTGCCACAAATCAGTATTTGCAGCAGAGCTTGAAAATCAGCCTCACCATCCCACAATTTTATCTGATCTTGACTTTATCAGACATGATAAATCATTTGAATAATATGATCTCAAAACTGAAGGGCAAACAACTAGTTACTGCAAACTTATGCGGACATTCGTAGGGCTACACAAGTAAAAAGAATATTTTTAAATCAACGTTGCCCAACAATAGATCTACCTTTTTCCAAATTACCAAATATTTTTTGAAGAAACGAAGAATTTTCAGAGAATGTCATTTCCAATTAATACCAATATATACAGTACATTTAGGGCTTCCAAAATCGCTTTTAAAGCAAGCGAATGGTTCCATTTACATTTCATCATTGATACTGAGTATTGAAAACATAAGATTTGACCTCCAATTGGAATTCTGTGATGTACAATCAGACTCCCTTTATGATAGAATCGAAAAACGAGATTTTTTTTAAATTAAATTTAGTAAAACAGTATAACCACTTCCGTCTTAATATTTTGATGTCTGCGTTCTTAGAGCAGCCCTCGGTTTGTCCTTTTGGTAAATTTAATGTAGCTTCCCAATCACCTAAAGTCGGACAAGCCTGAATTATTACAGCATAACACTATATAATTTATATTATTTAAGTATTGATTGTTGCCACTAATTCCGTTATATCTTCTTCAAGATGCTCATGTACACTTAAGACCAGATTTTTGTTTTTGCATAATTCTTCTATGCACCATTGTATTCTTTTTAGTAATATGGTCGTGTTTCACCTGATTTTTAGAAAATTATATAATATAATATTATATAATACTTTTAACATGAAGGGAATTGCAAATTTTGATTATAAATTCAAATTTTGTGCCCGTTTCCCGTTTTTACCATCTTATGGGTGGCAAAGAAAAAGTATAGCAGCAATAAAGTTGTAATATCCACAAAACGTATTTTATAGCTGCATGCCGATTGGCGGTCTGCACTACGAACATTTTTTGTTTTTTTTTAAACCCTCATTCAGTCCATTTTTATACATAGGTCTTCCTCATTTGTTTCCAACTGTCTCGGTTCTGTGCCTCCTTCATCCATGATAAATCCGCTGTAAGTTTTATATCGTCTGTCCAGCGTTTTGCTGGTCGTCCTCTGGATCTTTTTCCTTGGTATGGTCTCCATTGTAGTATTATTTTTGTCCATCTTTCATCCTGACATCTGGCCACATGGCCCGCAAAGTTCCACTTGAGTTCAGCTATTTTTTCACTCACATCTTTTATTTTGGTTATGCCTCTTATATATTCGTTCCTCTTTCGTTGTATTAGAGATATTCCAGTCATCCGCCTTTCCATAGCTCTCTGCGTTGTTTAAAACATTTCCATTAATTTTTTGGTAATTGTCCAGGTTTGAGCGCCATACGTCAGTACCGGCATGACACTGTTCAAATAGACGGATTCGGAGATACATTGGGATGTTCTTGTTCGTTAGGGTACTGCTTAGTTTGCTAAATGCTACCCATACTAGCGTTTTTCGACGGTTTATTTCAAATATCTGATTTTCTCTCCCTAGTGATATTGTGTGACCTAGGTAGACATAGTTTGATACATTTGCTATGTGTTGATTTCTAATGGTGATATTGCACATGACTTTCGTTTTTGCGATATTCATATGATGTCCAGTTTTGGTTGCTTCCTCTTCGAATTCTGTGAGCATTTGTTTCAACTCTTCTCTACTTTCTGCTATAAAGATAACATCATCTGCGTATCATAGATGATTTAGACGTTTACCATTTATTAGTATTCCTTTATCTTGCCAATCTAATTGTTTGAATATATCTTCATGGGCTAAAGTAAACAATTTTGGTGACAGAGTATCACCTTGTGTTATGCCTCGATCGATTTTGATTTTGATAGGTTTTGTTACTGTTAAGTTGTATAATAGAATTGGCGTTTTTTTTATATGTTCAATGATTTGAATATACCGGCTATCTATTCTTGCATTCGCCATTGATTTTATTATTGCCCAGTGTTCCAGAGTATCGAACACGCCTTCTGGAAGTCAACAGCTGCTATGTAGATGTTCAAACGAATGAACATAGGATATAAAACATATTTGGATCCATGCATCTTGACATTTATAATATTAGTCATCAATTAAATACCAAAATAATAACAGTAATATTGATATGAATGTCTATGAAATGCACGAGAAAGTACAAATTGTTAAATGGCTTTATAGCGGTGGCTCGCTACGTGCAACTCGAGATTTGTATGCAGTAACGTTCGAAAATGGACCTATTCCATGTACACCGAATTTTGAGGAACTTCGAGGAACACGGGTGGTTCTCTCCAGCCAACCATAAAAGAACGTGACACCCAATAAATGTGAATCAATAAATGCAAGAAGTAAGAATATGTGCTTCCGTAGATGTAGATCCACGCCAGTCTTCCAGAAATATTGTTCAAGATACTGCTGTCCATCATAGTACTGTATTAAAAGTTTTAAGAAAAAATGGATATTGTTCCTATAAACTATCGAAAACCTAAGAAATGTACCCAAATGACCAAATTAGACGAATGGAATTTTGTGAGAACATAATGGAAAAATAGAACAATGACATGACGATGCACGTTTGCAATAAATGGTCGACACAATCCATCAGTATGTCGTGTCTGGTCGCGAAATAATCCTCACAAGCATTATAGTTATGGATCTCAATATCCACAAAAGTTGAATGTGCGGAGTGAAATATTGGGTGATAACATTATTGAACCATTTCTTATCGAGGGGAACCTATATGGTACAAAATATCTTGATAGTCTGCAAATCGAAATCGTTCCTGCTTGGCATCAAGTTTCAGGGATCAGACTGGATGAAATTTGGTTCCAACAAGATGGTCCACAATACGTTAGCCGTACGGGAATACTTAGCAAATACAGTTCCTAATCGTGTAATTGGAACCGTAAGCACAATTCCTTAGCCGCCTAGATCCCTGGACTTGTCACTTCAAGATTTCTTCGCGCGGCCTTACAGTAAGTCGAAAATTTATGGATTTGAAGAAGGCAGAGTTACCATACTGGATGAACTGAATTAAAATTCAGGATGCCTTTGCAACGGTTACCCCACAAATGCTTGCTAATGTGAGAACCGGATTTTACAATCGCTTGGGCTACTGCTTGGCAGAGCGGGGTAATTTATTCGAACATTTGTTGTAAATAATATCTTGGTTTAGTTAAGTTCTTGGAAGTGCTAGTGTTGATTATTTAGTTGACTTTAACTTAAAAATATTGTTTTCTTTGTCCATTATTAATTTATTTTATATTATTTGCATATACCAAGTCTTAATATGCAATGTTTTCGTCACTTCTTTATTAATTTTTGAAAAGCTATTGTAATAGGTATTCCTAACGCAAAATGAAAAATACTTTCATGCTTGCATGCTGTTAAATTAAATTATGTCCACGATAAATCTGATTTTAATTCCGGTGGCTTGAAAACGTTAAATTTTGAAGCACAAAGTCATTTCCTGATTTATTTATATATTAAAACCAACTCATATCTTTAGATATACACACAATCATGATTTCGTTGTTAATAATATCCTACATTTATCAAGGGGCATCGCGTGGACGTTAAATTGTTTGCGCATGTACTATGATCGCACTTGAAACCGCCAATCGGTATATCGAATCTGCACACAAGCAAAACAGTTTTTTGCGGCTACTAGACTTTTTTGCGTAATTATTGTCTTTATACGATAAAACAAATGTTCTGTAATTAAGATTGAAATATTTGCAGATGACATTTTGTATATTATACGTGAACACTAAAATTGCTTCAACCGTACTTCCTACATGATCTCTTCAAACAATAAATCCCAAGAGTCACTCAGTCTTATAAGAAATCACTAAACATACGTAGGCAATTTTTCCTTATACTTGGAATGTTCATAAATAAAAGTGAAATTCGTTTATCATAAGACCGCAGAACTTCAAATTTACTTCTATCGACAGTTTTTGGAAATGATGTTTAAGGTTTCAAAACTGTTTTCCGAACTGATTAAGATTACTTCCAAAATACTGTCGTACTCTAACCTTGAAAGAAAATGTTATTCTCACTTTGTAATAGTAATTTTAATTTAGGTATTTCTAAGTTCGTAATCCCACTTGGGTACAATAAATCCTTACAGAAAAATAATATATACACTACGAATCAATATGTTATGATGAATATTCCCTTTTCACATTTAAAAAGAAAATTCTTTAGACAAAAAATTTAAAATTATTTTCCTACTAATTTTGATAATAAACATTTGAAACCGAAAATGTATTAAAATTAAACAGATTTTTTTAAATCTCTAGTTTTAAAATGGAGACTTAGGTTTGTAAGTTTAATTTGAGCGCTTTTTGAATTATGGACGCCTTATCTATCCCCATTTCATCGCATAACGCACACTCGCTTGCATTTGAACTATAAATTCTCTTGTGTCACGTTTTGTCCGAAGAAACTGTTCTCACTATATATAAAATAATATGCTTCAAGAATATTGTTTCTTTTTTAGGTGTGTTTGCTATCGTTTTAGACTCTTGTACTTTCAAAAATTAAATCATTATATTATTACTATACATTCGTACAATGCAGGCTAAAATAAGCAACACTTATAAATGCTTATGGTGCTTTTTTAACATACTCGTTCTTACATATTTTAGTATTAAGTGCATATTAGTGCGTAATGTGCCTATTTTTTAATTTTTATTTTCAAGCAGCGTTTACCAGGAATTTTAAGTACAGGTTTTCGTTCACCTTTTAGTTTAATTTTGGGGCAAATTCTTAACATCCTTAGCTCTCTATAGTAACCAAATAACAGGTTGGGTACCTATGTACAATAATGCATTGTGTTACTGTAAGCTGGAAACATCCTTTAATTTAAAGATTAGTACTTATAATAATACAATAACCAATGACGTTTCTTATCATGTTATCAATGTTTGGAAAGGGTTGCACGTAGAAAATTAGTTGGAAATTTTATTCTTTAACAATCATTTCGAAAGTGTGGTTCGTCTCTGGTGGTCATTTCACGCTGTACCTTCTTCAAAGTTAAAAATGTATAATGGGAACAATTAAAATGCCTAAAAGGATATTAATTAAACAGTGGTCGAAGGAGCCAAGTTTTGAGAGTTTTTCTTCGAATGGTGGTGCGATGTTTCGTAATCCGTGCAATAAAGTAGTAAGTTTATGACTTTTTTTTTAAGTTATATAAAGTAAATAAGATACTTCGCAACTTAATTTTCGTCGTTTCGTTTTTATGTAAGTTTCATGCAACAAAAAGCATCAACTGCAACAGCATATTTAGACAGCATTACATCAAAGCAACGTAAATCGTTCTACTAAACTGAAGCAGACGTTTCTTACTGTTCCTTCAGCATCCCACAGGAGTAGAAAACATGTGATATGTGCGCTGCGCCTATTGTGGCGAATATACTGTGAAATGCTTTGAAAACCCAATTTTAAAAGCATTTTTAGAACAATACTGAAACAAAAATATACCACGTGAGTCCACGTTAAGAAAAAAATATTTAGATAGTTGCTACAGTACTGATTGATTGAACAAAGTATCGAAAATGTAGGTAAAGGGCCAATTTGGTATTCTGTAAACAAAACTACTGCAGCCGTTGGCAACTATATTGCTAATTTTGTAGTAAGCAAACTCTGTGAATCGGGTCCAACCAGAGTATATTTACTATGAATAAAGATTTTACAAGCAACAAATAGTAAAACTTATTTGAAAATTCTGATTTAATGTTTCTATGCCCTGAAGAATTTAATGACAAGAATAGTTTATAATGTATTGTGACGCTGCAACCGTCATGCAAACAGCAGCAAAATGGCTTTCTACCCAAATTTAATTCAATTTACTTGTTTGGCCCATGTTATTCACCGCGTTGCGCTAAATATTAGAGAAGAATATCCTAATCATTAGGACCTAATGTAAATAAACTTATTTATGCAGCTCTCGTTAAAATTTCCCATTATAAATCCGACTTACCAAATACGCCATTGCCGCCTGAGCTAATTATAACAATTATAACTTGGCAGAAAACCGTAGCATTTTATACAAAACATTTACGGAAATAAGGAAAATTATTAACGAATTTGAAAATAAAGATGCAACGGCAATAAACGGAGCGAAATTAATTTTAAGCCTTTAGACTATACCAAATAATATTTGTTTATTTCTAGTAATTAGAAACATCCCATCTTTCTATACATGAGTATTTAGAATTTATAGAAACTGTAAAAACGCAATTAAAAAGCCTTCCGGGAAGACCGGCCTAGATAATTAAGAATAAATTAGATAGCGTTTTGGAAAGAAATCCTGAATATGCATGCTTTAACGTTCTAATAGGTGAGTATGCAAGTTTGAATCGAAATGTCTTGATGGAACACGTACCAGTTTTAAAATTTGCTCCAACAACTTCTATGGATGTATCAAGAACATTTGCTGCATATAAACTTGTTTTTAGTGAAAATCGTTGGAGTTTTAATCAGCAAAATTTACGAAAGGTTGTGGCAAACTGTTCTTCAATTTATACTTAATTTAGCTTCTCTATCTTCAATCTATAAGTGTTAGTAACACGGTATACGGCATTGATCATTGTACCTATAATACCTGTACTTTTTTGTACATTATTATTTAGTAATTAATTAACAATTATCATTTTATGATAATAATTTTTATATAAATAGAATTTCACAATGAAACATTTTACAACAAAATATCAAACCGAAAGTTGTATTTGAAGCCACTGGTGCAAAAACGGGATATGTTTCACTTTTTGCAAAAACGATATTTGTGCATAATATTGTTGTAAAATGTGGTTTCCGTGTATAGTGCAAGAATGGGATAAGTATCCTGTATTATTGGGAGGTTATAGCGTCAAGTCACACATCTCCTTCGTGTTTCGGTGCAAGAACGGGATAAGTTTTTTTACATGTCCCGTTCTTGCACCGAAATTTGGTCGGTTGTTTTCGGATATATTCGCGGCAACTTACTTCGTAACATCACACCATAACTAACAGATCGGTTATGAGTGTGCTTTGTTCTAGAGCATAGTGAAATAGATCTATTGTTAATGTAAAATAATGTCGGCAAGTGAATCGGAAAGCGAACCATATATGGATACAAGTAGCGATTTTATACCGTCACATGCCTCCGAAAGTTCCGATGAACAAAATGACCAAAATACTGCTGAATCAAGTGGGGAAAAGAGTAATGCAGTACGAGGAAAGAAAAGAAAAAGGCAAGTGCGTTTGTGGAAACGAAATGTTCGAAAACAGAAGAGAACCACAGGTGAAGAATATACAGGATATAACGGAAAAGTTATGCCAAAACGACAGCAGATTGCCGATTGTAAATGTCGTAAAAAATGCCTTGCAAAATTTAGTGACGAAGAAAAAGAACAAATATTTGTATCATTTAATAAATTGGCCGAAAAGGAAAAACAAGATTCGTATCTGGCAGGGTTGATTACAGTTGGTTCTGTAACAAAGCGTAGAAAATCCCGTACCGGTTCATTTAACAAAAACTTCAGCTTCAAGTACAAGGTATGTACATTATTTCCCATCTTCCTATTAATGTATTTTAAAATATTATTTTAGCTCAGAAGTGTAGCTAGCAAGAACGTAGATGTTTGTAAAATGGCAATATGTTGTTTTCATGGTATTGGGGAAAAACGGCTTGAACTAATTGTTACACATATGACCAAAAATGTTACACCTCCTACAGATCGTAGGGGAACACATTACATCCGACCAAATGCCATCTCTACAGAAATAATAAAGCAAGTGGAGGACCATATCAATAGCTTTCCACGTCAAGTATCAAACTATAGTCGCAACACAAGCAAAAGATATTATTTATCAGCGGATCTTAATATGTCCATAAGGCACACACTATACTTGAAAAAATTCGAACCAGTGCACTATGAGAATCTCAATATTGGAATAAAACGCAAACCCAAAGTTTCTTATGACTACTACTGCAGATATTTTCGAGAAAATTTTAACATGAGCTTTGGTCGCGCAAGGAAAGAGACCTGTAAAAAATGTGATATACTGCAAAACAAGATAAACGGAATGACCGATAATGAACATAAATCACAGTTGCAAAGAGAGAAAGACGTACATGTACGAAAGGCTGAATGGTTTTATGCACAATTGAAGGAAAAAGCAGAAGAAGCCAAATAAACAGAGGAAGTAGAAAGTTTATGTTTTGATTTTCAACAAAACATGCCTCTTCCGAAAGTTCCATCAACCGATGCTTTTTACATGAGACACTTGTGGGTCCACAACTTTGGAATAACATCAGCAAAAACAGGCCAATCTCATTTCTACATGTTTGATGAGACGACAGCCAAGAAAGGTTCAAACGTTGTAATAAGTTTCTTGCAACATTACTTTGAAAATATTCTGAGTAAAAGTGTCAAAGTATTATGGTTATTTTCCAACAACTGTAGCGGTCAAAATAAGAACTGTGCAATTGTACGTTTTCTTACGACACTATGTTATACTGGACGATTTGATAAAATTGAACCTGGCCATAGTTTTATGCCTTGTGATCGCATGTTTGGTATTATAGAAAAAAAGAAGCGAAAGATTGACAGGATTTACGTGCCTACAGAATATTTTAAGATTGTGAAATCTGCCTCAAAAACATTTGCAGCGGTAGAAGTTCAGCAAAATATGATAAAAAAATTTTGGGAATCATTTTCAACAGTTTTTCAAACCAATCCCAAAAGGCGAAGAAAAAGAAAAATTTCTAATCAGCACATATCGCATTTTTCGATATACAAAAAATTCGCCCTCGCTGGAGTGTAGCGTTTCAGCTAGTGCTGCTTCTTTGTCGAATTTCTTAATGCTAAAACCTAATCAGAAACCAACACTGAACGTTGAAGAACTTTGTTATACCTCCAAATTGCCGTTAAAAGGCGCAAAATATAAAAATGTCATGGTCTTAGCGGAAAAATATGTTCCAGTACATGAGTTACATTATTACAAGTCTTTGAAATCTGATGCGCAACCTGTGTTGAATGACTCTGGGACAGAAGGAAGCGATGGCGAAGAAGATGAGTTGGAATAACACATTATTATTTTTGTTTTCCTAGATTTTTCATAATATTTTATATGTTCTTGTACTTTTCTGATACAACTTCGGTAATCAAGAAACTAATAAAACTTACTTAATCGACTTACTTCTTTATTCTTTCCTTTTGATTCTTTAGAGAGTAAACTGTTAAAAGTTAAAAAAACGTGGTTATTTTGCAAAACAAAAATTAGACTACCAAAAACACATTAAATTTGTCATATAAAACACAAAAACTGACCAAAAATTTTTTTTTATTTTGCTTTTATTTTGCTTTGCTTTTTTGAAAACTTATTTGTGCTTATTCCTGCATATATGAACTTATTTATGGAAATTATTGAAGTACATTTTCAAGTTGTTATGGTTATTTTCACAATTATAAGCGCTTAAAGATCCGAGGTCTACACATAAATATACCACTGAAAGGTTTTTCAATATGTATAAGCACGAAATATGCAGCAACGAACAGGTATCTGCAGTAATATTATGCTATAGAAAATAAGTATACATGTAGCTTACTAAAAGCCTACCTTGAATAATATAGAAAATGAATTGAACAAAGATTTTGTACTGAAAAAGAAAAATTTGATTTTACCAACAGCTCTCAGATTGTGATACAATCGGAGAAAAATGTGGATACAAAAATATTGCAGCTACTACTACATAAGTATGGACTACATAATCAGGTTAAGTATTTTGGTCATCTACTATAGGTAAAATTAATTTCTTTTTTCTTAAATATATAGCATCAATTAATTTACTTTTAACTATCCACGCATACGGCAATACTAGTATACTCCAAAACAGTTACTCAATAATAAAGCTGGAACACCAAAAACCTAAATGAAATTTGCATTGTTCCTTCTAAAAGTAATGATTCTGATTGTGCCAAATGCACAAAAAGTTGACCTAATGGCGTAGTATATAATTAAATATTTTTTTAATTAGTTGTGTGTAAATCAACCCGTAACTAATAAATCACTACGTGATGAGAATCAATTAAATAATTTTCTTTTAATTAGATGCAAAAACCGCACCAATTAAATAATGATAACGATACTTGCAACGAGTTGATTGTAAAGTAGGAAAAAGCCAATACAAAGCTTTATTTAAAAACTCAGTAAGTATCATAATTATTCCAAAGTCAAATGCAATTACACGAGAAAAAATTATTTTGTTAAAAAACGTTACATCGTGACTCGAAGAATTTACCATAACTAAACATGCGCCTCTACTTTTTACAACTAAGGGCTTAACCACTGCGTCTGTATTTAAAATTGAAATAAACATTATAATCACTTTAAAATACTTGTTGCTATAATGCGAAATTCGAGTAAATATTCTCAAATTACAGGCTTTGTAACCCTATAATGGTACTTCTGTACACGTCTCACAATTACTTAAATTTTGCTTCACATCGCAGACGTTGTTTATATTCGTCTTACTATTATGTTGTACATGTATGTACATTACATTGTCTCTTGTTAAAACCACCAAAACGTTGCATTTAAGAATGATTTATCGTAAAGAAATTACCATTATAACCTGCAAAGCGTTAACCATACTTTACTCATCACATCATATTGAGCCCAGATGCTCTGTAACTCGGAAACACAATCGTAAAGGGATTATATGCTGCATCAACCTGTATTTGCTTTATAAACGCGTGGGAAAAGAGAGAGAATTAAATACTCCGTGCAATGTTGACTAGCCCCGAGCCAATTACAACTTAATAAAAACCATTAAACAATAATATTCAAGATGATGCATTTCCACATTTCAACACTGCCTTTATTTCTTTCTTCCAATGTTTTAATTTATTTTGCGTACACAAAAAATATACTGCTTAAAACGGTTGTTAATAATTTTAATTCAGTAAATTTTATAGTCATTTTCCTCCTACTTAAAAGTATAACTTTCTTCCATTTTTTCCTAATTTATTAAGGCACAATTATGTCGCCTTTTCAAATTGTAATAAACAGTAAACTAAACACGTATTTCATCTAAATACACATACCATAACAGATATAGTCGTCGGAGTAGCCTTTTAAAGTGACGTCATAATTTGTTGCCCTTGTTTTACTTTACTAAACCAGAGAAAAAAAATTAAAAAAAAGGTGATATAATTATTATTTTAAAAATTAGTCACAAAAATGCAAATCCGTCCTGACATCATTTTGAATATTTGAATTTGTTTGCGTCCGTTTCCCGTACTGTTCTCCATAATTGTTCTGTTTCGTATTTTCTGTGTTTACTACCTACATCGTTAATATATTCTTGTTATTGTTTGTTTAAATTTCGCGTTTAATATCTATAAAGTTTCGTTCGAAAATGTAATATACGACCAGTCTCCACAGTAGATTTAGAATATTTTGCAATTTTTGAAGAGGAGACCGAAAGATTACGAAGAGGGGTAAGATTATTTTCACCTGCAAATGAAGCTTACCGTGCTTAGTTGGATTTGAGAGTGTCGGGCGGTATAATTTACAACCTGACGAAGAATGATATCAAACTGCATATGGGAAATAATTGTGGAGATACCCGAAGGCTGTTCACACTGCTGCTACCACTTGAACAATGTTTGAGGTAGTTAGTGACGTGGCGTACTAACCCAGGAGGACCGGCGGTTTTAGGTACTCTCCGATACACCGCGGGTAGCAGCGTGTGAGCGAAAATTTCTGTCACCCATTCAAGTGGGTACCCCCCGGGTCGTTACTTAACTTTGTATACTGTTTGGCTAGTACTTGCGCTTGTCCGCCACATCACAACAGATCATACTTCTGAACAAAATATGTCCCAGAAAATGAAAGCGGCGAACACGCAAAATGTATGCCACCAAGGAACAGGTAACAATACAAACGTTACACAAACGCATGCGTGAAGAATACCAAGAAGAGTTTAAATTTTCTACTTCGGCATTATACAAATGGTATAAAGAAATTGGTAATAAATTTAAAAAGTCAAGTAATAGGTTGTATCTAATGGAAAACTCGATGTTCAGCTTAAGAGGACCGCATTTCTTACGAAATATGTGAAAAGTCAAACATAGTGACACCGTTATATCCAGTATTTCTCGATGAAATTTGGATTTTCAGCAAAAACTCGTACAGAAATAGTTTACCTTGATGGCACTTGGCAACAGCATCTAAAAAAGATGGAGACGAAAACAGGTACATAGTTCTTTGTGCAGGTGGTAGCGAAGGTTTTGTAAAAGACACTTCATTAGTTTTCAAAAATGGAGCAAGTAGAGATGATTTTCATGACACCATGAACATAAAGAATTGGTTTGAAACCCAATTGATACGAAAACTTACAAAACCTTCATTAATAATTATGGATACATATAACAGCTATCACAACAGCGTCGAAGAGGACATACCTTCAAAATCCTGGTCTAAGAGAAAATTAATTTCTTGGACATTAATTAAAAATACAGATTATTCCGAAAAAGCAATGAAAGATCGAATTTGGAATATTGTAGCGATTTGACGAACAGCAAAAACCTACCACCTAGGTCCTAGACGAGTATATCAAGCAACTTCGTCATAAAATATTACGGCTTCCGTCATACCATTGCCAATATGGGTGCAGGAAGCAAAACCCGGAAAGAAAACCCCGGAATATAAAACCCCCAGAAAAAAAATCCGGAAAAAAAACAGCTTGCAAACATAAACTTCTTTATAATTAGATTAAGTGTGTTTGTTGCTGAGTGGTAATAATATTCTATTATCACAAACACCAAACATTCTTTAACATGCCCTGTCAATTAGGTTGACATTAACAAATGTTCCACATTAACATAATCTAATTACAGAGAAAGGTTCAATTTACTAGGAATTTTCTCTACACTGAGAAAAAGGTTTCTTTAGAATTAAGAAATATATTTTTTTGAGAAACATTATTTTGGATCTACTGCAGCATATTTGACTGAAATTTCAAAGTTTTGAATCAAACAGTAGCATTTTTTTGAATAAACTTTTATATTTATTTGATAAATTGTTTCGGATCGAATACATGTTTGTTTCAGTGAAAGAAACGGACATTTTAGTTATTAAATGCAAAGGTATCTTTATTTATCCTAAAGAAATTTATAGTTTTAATTTTGAAATTGAGATTTGTTCCCGTCAATAAAAAGTATATTTGACTTAAATAACTGCCGGTTTAATCACAAATTTGAATCAAATAAATCGTATGATATCGTTGACGTTTCTTACACTGAAATAAATATTATGCATTTGGTCAGCTCAGTATTTTGGAACAAATAAATCTTTATTTGAATTCCGGAATCACCACACCATTTATTGCATCAGCGGTCTTTAGTTCAGCTCGTGGTGTTGGTTGGACGGACGTTATATTTTGTAAACGCTTTATTTTTTATAATCAGAAATACATGTGAGATGGAAAGTGATAGTGTAACAGGAATTTTAAAGGACTGAGGATTCTGCAATTTAATGGATACTTTTGCTGGTAAGTAACTGTGTTAAGCTTTAAGACTACGCACAACAACTGCTTCTTACCATTTTATGCTTGCTTATATGCTGGAAAGGAGTAATTTAGCAATTTGAAGCCCTAGTTATTGTTTTAATTGCATTGCAGACAGGGGCTTATTATATACAATATATAAATTATTAAATATAGTCGACTAAAGAATTAATGATACACGCGTTGTTGGGGAAGTACCCGATTGCTTCAGTTGTGCGTTGTATGCACTTTGAATTTGACGTATGAAACAAAGAAACCAATACGCAGCAGAGCATTCGCAATAGGTCTATCCGACTGTTACAATCCCCAAATGTTTATTATAGTAGTGAATACCCGAATAAGGCTATTTGGGATAATGCGCAGCACTTTGTAAATATTTGGCTGTAATTTTTAAGAACCCGCGACCATTTTCTCTACTACCACTTCAAAACGCCGGTACAAAATAAGTTTTTTGCCACAGGTGGCGCGCTTCTAGGACGGAGATATAGAAAAACTTGTACAACGATATGACAAGTGTTTAAATTCGAATAGTGAGCATGTGGAGAAATAGTTTAGATGTGTATCTAAGATTTACCCATAATACTTTTATTTCCAACCTATTTCTTTACGGGCGGCTCTGAGTTTTCGAAAAGCTTCGTATCTTATATAAATTTTTATTTTACGAGGGTTGCTCAGAATCTAATGCCCCTCATTTTTTTTCTCAGCCAAAAACACAAATAAAAAAGTGAAATTTTCCGCGCTGCAAATTTGAAGTTTCGCGCGTATATGTACAAAACTGCAAAAGCATCTGACAAACAGTGCAGCCCCAGTAAACAATTTGAAATGGCGTCTGTAAATGACACTCGTTACAAACAACGCGCCGTAATTGAATTTTTGGTTGCGGAGAAGCAGACTGTTCTGAATATTCATAAACGTTTGTGTGCTGTGTATGGAAGTCGTGCAGTCGATACACTGAGAAAAAGGTTTCTTTAGAATTAAGAAATATATTTTTTTGAGAAACATTATTTTGGATCTACTGCAGCATATTTGACTGAAATTTCAAAGTTTTGAATCAAACAGTAGCATTTTTTTGAATAAACTTTTATATTTATTTGAATAATTGTTTCGGATCGAATACATGTTTGTTTCAGTGAAAGAAACGGACATTTTAGTTATTAAATGCAAAGGTATCTTTATTTATCCTAAAGAAATTTATAGTTTTAATTTTGAAATTGAGATTTGTTCCCGTCAATAAAAAGTATATTTGACTTAAATAACTGCCGGTTTGATCACAAATTTGAATCAAATAAATCGTATGATATCGTTGACGTTTCTTACACTGAAATAAATATTATGCATTTGGTCAGCTCAGTATTTTGGAACAAATAAATCTTTATTTGAATTCCGGAATCCCACACCATTTATTGCATCAGCGGTCTTTAGTACAGCTCGTGGTGTTGGTTGGACGGATGTTATATTTTGTAAACGCTTTATTTTTGATAATCAGAAATAATACATGTGAGATGGAAAGTGATAGTGTAACAGGAATTATAAAGGACTGGGGATTCTGCAATTTAATCGATACTTTTGCTGGTAAGTAACTGTGTTAAGCTTTAAGACTACACACAACAACTGCTTCTTACCATTTTATGCTTGCTTATATGCTGGAAAGGAGTAATTTAGCAATTTGAAGCCCTCGTTATTGTTTTAATTGCATTGCAGGCAGGGGCTTATTATATACAATATATAAATTGTTAAATATAGTCGACTAAAGAATTAATGATACACGCGTTGTTGGGGAAGTACCCGATTGCTTCAGTTGTGCGTTGTATGCACTTTGAATTTGACGTATGAAACAAAGAAACCAATACGCAGCAGAGCATTCGCAATAGGTCTATCCGACTGTTACAATCCCCAAATGTTTATTATAGTAGTGAATACCCGAATAAGGCTATTTGGGATAATGCGCAGAACTTTGTAAATATTTGGCTACATATTTCTTCTGAATTTTGTAACTTTAGTTACTGTCACTTGCCCTAAATGCCTAGTAAATTATAAATATAAATGTGGAAATATAAAATTTGATTTGCGGATGTAAAGTTTTTCCTAACCCATCAAACTGGATATTCTTTTTTTTATTAAACCGCGATCTACAGAAGACTAGACTAGATACTTAGGTAGGTTCTTTCTTTCTTTTTGCAGAAAATGAGATAGAATTGGACGCTTCCAATAAGTTGACGCCGGATGTCATAAATTGGGAACCGAATTAAATTTCAATCCAAATTTAATGAATATAATTATAGCAATTTTAAACAACACAATAGTTTTCCGTGATGACCTATTAGATACCACTGAAACTTTATCACCAAGTAACTCCTATAGTGCTTCAGAACAGTCTAGTGTAAGATTATCTAATATTTATTTTGTTAACTGTAGATTAGTAATGATACAATTTATATACTTTGTAGGCTAGCAGTATAAAAACTGATGAACTGAACAGCATAGTTAACACTGCACTACACAAAAGTTTTTATGGATTGGAAGAGCTACATGTACGCAGTAACCCAACCGAATATTTAGACTTGAAAATATTGCTTCAAAGCTCTTACACTGGAAATTGCATTTTAAAAGTGTATAACGAAGAGAACATTTTGGACAGAAAAAGTAGATCTGATTTGGTCGACATCATAATAAAATATGTCTTCCAAGGTTATAACAGGTTTGTTGTATACATAATCTTTCTTAATTAGTGGGTAACCTGGTACCAAAAATATTCTTGTAGTTGTTTAACTAATGCCAATCTTCACGAACTTGCCAAAAAAATCACAGAGATTTTTTCAAAGGAACATATTGAAACTTACTTTGTAAATCCTGTCAGAAAAGCTAATTCCAAAAATGGTAAATCCGGAGTAGCCAGAGGCAAGCTGGTAGATAAATACCGCAATGAGAGAACAAAACTTAAAGGAGTTGGTTTAATTCAAAGTCAGAGAGTCGGCAACCCTTCATCTTCCGTGGACGAAATACTATCAGGTATTACTAAGCTAACAGAAAAAAAAATTGTCGTACTAATAACTACTGTTTTCGTTTTAATTTTTAGACAATTCAGCAGAAACAAGTCGATTGTGGCTTCAGTCTCGCTGTGAACCATGGGACGAAGTTACTGCACATTGGAAAAATACAATTTCTTTGCGAAGGAACAGTAACGCCACAAATGTTTATGATTTATGCGAGGAGTGGCCCCTAATAAAGAACCCAAAAGGATATGTTCTGGTGAGTGTGTTACTAAAATGATTCTGACTTGTTTCTAATAATTACTTTGTATTTTAGGTAGGCTTAGATTTTGATGTACTTTTCCCAGACAAAGGGTTGCTGATGATTGATAATTGGAATGAATCGGTTCTTTACAAACGTTTTTGAAAACAGAAAAGAGCATCTAACGGATAGTTCAGAAATAACCGAGGAACTAGTTCATTTACTGAAAAATGAAGAATTGCCAGAAAGTAAGCAGTAGTGTGGGTTGTACCTCTATTTAAAATTTATGAAATGATAATTTGTTTGTTTCGTTAACACTTAAAATTTTGTCATCGCCTAAACTAGTATGAGGAAAACAATACTAGATACAGACCAAATTTAATTATTTCAATTGAAGTTATTGACAATTTAGAATCATTTAGAAAAATCGTTATATTATATTATATTATATTTGTTGATAAAAATGAAAATGTATTTTTATTGTGCAAATCGTCGACAACACTTTATTTTTGCTCTCATGTTCGTGCATCTGTGTTACTGAAAATAACCAATATGCTATAGTAAATGGGGATCATTTGCTTAATTTCATGCCAACTGTTATCAATGTCATGGCAAATGGTGACATTTTCGTGAAAACAAGTAGCTAACGCTTATATTTGTTATTACTTACTTTGAGGCTTATTACTGTAGTTGCACCACCCATATAATTATATCTTCTTAATATTTAATAGTATTACGTTATGGTGAGTTAGATAATAGCGTTAAGAAAAGTATGTTTATTTAGTTTACATTAGTAGTATGTATTTAGGATTTTTTATACATTATAGTATTTAGTTTTTCATTTGTTAAATTAAATGTTTATATTCACCTACAAATAAAATCAAGATTCAAAAATATCTATTTTTATTATTTTTAATAT